>JABUQX010028217.1:17500-30000 GCA_015478945.1 Trachelipus rathkii | reverse complement strand
AAAAAAAATGCATGTAAAGGCTATTTATTAATATTTTTTAAGATAATGAAATTAATGAATGTATTTGTGTCTAAGTAGCCCAAAGCTGGTGAAAGTGAACCTTTGAATAATTGTATTGCTCGAATTTATACAAATTTATGAAAAATAACAGGAATCACCTTTTTATCCTAACTGAAAATTGAGTGACGTACAAATCACTATTATTTATTCAAATATATGTTACCCAATTAAATATTATAATGTGGCTCTATTTTTTGCTGCCCCTTATAGAATATAGCAAACTTTATAAGTTCTAAAATATATAAATCAATATGGCAACATTACGAAATTAAAGAATTATCAAAATTCACTATATATAGTTACCTGTTTATAAAGGGGGGGGAGTGAGTAGGGTGAGGGGGTGAGGGGGGTGAGGTAGTGTTGCCTATATATAAGTTAGGCTTTCTATATTATTATCATTAAGCAAACTTGGAATTTATTTCTCTCACATATCAAATGAAGGTTCAAATTTTAGACAGTTGCTTAGATTTTGTCAGTTTATTCGCTATCTATATTGATGTTGGGATATATATATATATATAAGAGTATATCGTGTTTTATTTATTTTTGTGGCGAGAAATAACAATGAAATAATGTATATAGATCACAGATAAATAGATAATAATTTAAACTATATACTATATTATATATATAGGTGATTAATATATATATTATAATATAGTATATATAATATATATATATATATATTAATATATATTATATATAATATATATATTATTAATATAATATATATTAATATATATATATAGTATATCATAAAATATATTATACATATATATATATTATATATTAAATATATATATAAATATTATAAATAATTAATATATATATATATAATAAATATATATAATATATATATGATTATTGAGTATATATTATATATATTAATATATTATTATAGTTAATATAATATTTGAGATATGGTATTATATATTTATATTAAATTAATTTTTATATAATTGTTAAAATTATATAAATTATTTATTTATATTATTATTTAGATATTGAGCAGATAATCCTAATTAAGAAACTGCATTTGAGTGATTATAGTATGTTCATATTTTAGCTTATTAATCACCTTAAGTAAAGTAGTAATGAAAATTAAATATACGTTAATTAGTTGACACTCAATAACATATGCCTAGTCTGTATAGAAGTGATATATAATATAAATATAATATTATATATATACTATTATTATATATATATATATTATATATATGATATATATATATAACTAATATATAATAGTATATATAATATATTAAAATATATATATTATATAGTATAAATTTATATATAATATATCAATTAATATATATATAAATATATATATATATAATATCATTAACTAGATATTAATATATATTATACCAAGCTACAAAAATTACTTTTCTGGAATTTGATAACAGTTATATATTTAGAAGATGATGGTTGCAATTGGAACGTAGATTATCTCCATCATGGAACATAATACAGGCTAACATTCCACGAGAGATATATACAAGGTTTATAGCATTTTCTGATGTAATACAATAGTGTGTATAACAATACTAGAAATCACTCAGTCATGCACACAGCACCACACACACACATTATCACTAATGAATATATGAACGTCTAAATTTGCCAATTTTTAGTAATTTATACTAAAATATCCTGTGAGTTGAGCACTACTTATTAATAGAGCTGTTTTCTATATGAATATATATTATAATATACATATATACTATAATATATAATATATAATATATATAGTATATATATATTATATATTATATATTATTACTATTATTTTTATTATCTAGTATATATATATATATATATATATAAGATATATATATAATTAATATTATTATTATATATATATACTATATAAATATATAAAAAAATAATAATTTGTATGCGTGTATGGGCTTGTATAAAAATGATCTAAAACTATAATATTTATATATATATTTTCTACTCATTAGTATGTGTAGTTGTGTGTTCGTTTTTAATGCAGTATATTTTCACTATCTTTCTCTTTTCATGTGGTTGAAAGGGAGGTGTGAAACTTAAATAATTTTTAGTTAAAAATGCGGATGTACTAGGATTAGGATTATTGTAAATATTAGTAAGTAGCGATACGGTATGTCAAATTTATGGTAACGTATTATGACGTGGCAGTACAATGAGTATATAGATGTTGAATATTTCGTAAATGTGAATGTGTATACAGCGAATGTTATAGAATATATATATAATGTGAGGGCTAGATGTTCCTTATCTCATAACTCACGCGGATTGCACATACATGCTCGTAGTGATATATAATTTATAGCTCAAAAAATGGCAGTATATGCGCTGTTGAATTACAGTAAGTGGCGTGAGATGCCGGGTATGATCTAAATTTATTGGGCTATAAATGCTAGTTGCGCATATGTACTAGATGTTGTAATTTTCGTAAATAGCGTGATGTGGGAATAAAAGCAGATGTTGATTTATAGTGAGATGAGTTATAAATTTTTGTAAAATGGCGGATGCGGATGTTGTAAATTTTCTGTAAAGTGCGAGTGATGCGATGACAAAATATTAGGGTAAAGAGTGCTAGTATTAGCTGAGTGAGATTATACGGTATCTGAATGTGTATATTTATTTCGTAAATGCGGATGCGGAATAGTGAATGTTGATATTTCAGTTGTAGGATGTATCCGCATACGCGATGCGGCAGCCATCACTAATATATATATATAATATATATATATATATAGTTATTATAATATATATATATATATGATTATATATATATATATAATATATATTTAGTATATATAATAATATATATAACTATATTAATTATAATATATAATAATAATATATAATATATATATCATAATATATATTATATAGTATATTCTATTATTAATATAATATATATAATTAATATATATAATACTTATATATATATATATATATAGTATAATACATTAACGATTAATAGATAGATTAACCCAAATAGAATCATGAGTAGAGTGATTATATTAATACCTTATTAGAACTACAATTAGTGATGATCTATTTTATATATATTTTTGCTATTATTAATAGTATGAAATAATAATTCGAAGTTTTAAGTTGCATCTTAATACCCGCTGTCATACAGAGAAGAACTTATATTTATAAATATATTAATAATATATTAATCATAATAATATAATAATATAATATATTATATTATATAATATATATATTATATATATATATTATATTATATTAATATAAGATTAAATATAAATAATATATATACTATATATAATAAATATATATTATATATATAATATTTATAAATATAATTATATATAGATAGAATGTTTATATATTATTTATATATATATCTACATATATAATAATATATATTACTATATATAAGTATCTTGTCACGTATGACAAGTATATTAAATATGCTCTACGTCTGTTGGCGCTATAATATATTTAAACTATAACCTGATTAAACTATCCTACTTTCTCTGTAGTCATCTATTTAAAAATATTAAATTACACTCAAATTTATTTGCAATCTTAAGAAATTTCTATGAATATTGGCAAATCAACATTCAACCCGTTTGTCGTGTCATATAACTTATTTATATATAGATTATTATTATCATATTATATTTACAAAGAGAATAATTAGTCTTAAGAGTCTAGATAGAGCCGTTGTCCATATATTATTAATAAGTGGAGTATTTTAACTCAGTTGGCCTTATATATTATTTTGAAATCGAGAAATATTATAAGTTACAATTTATTATT
The DNA here is from genome assembly GCA_015478945.1 of Trachelipus rathkii. Classification (NCBI taxonomy): domain Eukaryota; kingdom Metazoa; phylum Arthropoda; class Malacostraca; order Isopoda; family Trachelipodidae; genus Trachelipus; species Trachelipus rathkii. Next base: position 26,145 of record JABUQX010028217.1, on the reverse strand, counting down.
TATAATGTGTTTTATTTGTGGAGTGTTATTGTGAGAATGGTTTATATGTAGGTACTATATATATATAATTTATTTTCTTTTCACTTTATATACTTTATGTTTTAGTTTTCGTGTAAAATTATAGATAAATAATTTAAAATTTAAATTATCACAGAAATCTTTCCATACAAATCGCTAAAAAAAAACAGTAACTACTATTTTAGTAGTCATTTTTTTTCGTGAGAGTTGAGTGTATAGAGGAAGAATAGAGAATATTTATATAGTATACACGAACCCTATTTACCAACTTACGTATTACATAGAATATTATATGTATATAATTATAATAGATATATTATATATATACATTATTTTTGAAGATTTATCATTTTATTTTATTAGAGGTATTATAAGAAAATAAGTAATAAGTAAAAAAGTTAAAATATTTAATTAAAATAATATAATTCAATGTAGCTGCTTTAAAACATATATTTTCTTCCAATATTTAATTATATATATATATTATATATATATATATATTATTATATATAATAATATATATAATATATAAATAATATATATATATATAATATGTATATATATATATATAATATATATATAATTATATACTATTAATATATATATATATAAATATAACTATATATTAATATTATTATAGTATATATATAATATAATTATATAATTAATAAATATATATATATATATAATATTATATAATATATATAATGATACTATATATATATAATGCAGTAATTGTTTGAGTGAGTCAAGAAAACTTTGAGTGGTAAATTTAGTTTCGTAATAATAATTAATACTATTAAGATTCCAACTCAGATATTGAGTAATTAAAAAAAATTTCAAATAATTTTTTAAAACCTATATTTTTGAAAAATGAAATGTTTATTAATTTTAATATATCTATGTAAGTTGAACTCAAGTCAGTATACTACTCCAACAAATTACCATATATTAATTATTAATTAATTATAATATAATATATATAATATATATATATAATATAATATATATATATATATAATTTAAAAAATTAATATATATATATAAATATTTTGTTATAGAATGTTATATATTTTATTCAATAAATATAAAACTATAAAACAAAAATATTCAGTATGATAAATACTATATAGGACAAGATTGTATAAATATATATATGTATTAATAAATATTAATAATATAAAATATATTTAATAAATTTATATACTGAATTATAATATATTAATAATATTAATATACTATATATAATATAATTATAATAATTATATATATATATATATATAATATATTAATATATTTTAATATATATATTATATATATTAAATATAATATATATATAATATATATTAATATATCATATTAACTAAGGTATATTATATAATATACTATTATATTAATATAATATATATAAAGTATATATATATATATATATAATATAATATAATAATATTATATATAATATATAAATATATAGTAAATCATATATACGTCATACTGATATTAAATTAATAAATATATAATATAATATATAAGGTATATAATATAATTATATTAATATATATATACTATATAATAATATACTATATAATATACTATACTACTATAATATATATATCAAATTTAATATTATTTATATATACTATAATATTGTATATATATATAATTAATATATTATATAATATATATATATATGGTTAAAAATATAAACTTTATATATTATTGAATATGAATACTCACTATTGAATACAAAAATCATAATTTTAAGAATTTGTGAAAAGTTGTTAAAGTTTTTTAAGAAATTTTTTAGCTAGCTCAAAAGCTCTCATACTAATACTCAGCAAACCACCCTCACTCTAAACCAATTATATGCAAAAACTAGCTTAACTCTGATCATTGCAAGCGCCCATTCAGAGAAAGATTTGTGTAGAACTATGAGAGACTTATACTTGGCAAACCACGTGATGCTATGATTAACTATAATTTTGCTATGCACGTAGGAGCAGTAGAGTTTTATCCTATAATCATCAACACAGCACTGCTAACATATGTCACTGCATTAAACTGAGTCTGAGTGGTAGAAGAGCATAGAGATAATTAGAATAATATATCATCCAGCGATGTCATCTTGACTCATCGCCAGCCCAGTCTCGATACGCATGAGGCCCTATAACTCATACCACATAGTATGGTAGGAAGCAGCTATATAATAATATTAAATAATTATATACTAATATAATATATACTATATAAATATATATATTAATATAATAATTATAAGTAAATATATAAAATGAAACTTTAATACTTATATTGAGATAATTAATTTCATTTTACTAAAGTTAACATTAAAAAATTTAGTCAGTATAAAAATGTTAAAGTAATTTGGTCACTTTTTATAAGAAAATATGGTTATAGTAACAGGTACTTTCATGGCATAATAATTCCTAGAAGGCTTGCTACACTAAAAAGATATATTATTTAAAAATCAACTTAACTTATATCTGAGAAACTTAAAAATTATTTTTCACTCTGTGTTCCTTTACAAATATGACATACATGCATAGTAAACTAAAATATATATAATATATATATATATAAATACTATTATATACAATTTTAAATTCTCTGAATAATATAATAACATCTTTTTCTTTAAACAATTGTATCTCATCGAAGTGAATACCTTAAAAAATTTATATTTTTATATACTAGATTATATAAATTTATTAATACACCTTTAAATATTAGTGATTAAAATAATCTTGGTCGGACAGCGAGAGAGTTAATCTCATCAACGTACAGCATAGACTATACTACCTCATTACAACCTTATCATTTCTACAGTAAGTGCTAAGCAAGGGTTGCTCAAAGTATTTAGTTTATTTTTTATATTATTTCTGACGAAATATTAAATATTTTTAATTTCACTTTTTAAGGTAGTGATTTCAAGCGCATAGGAGGACAAGAGGAGTGAGGAGGTATATACGAACGTTACTCACCCTCACCATCAGATCGTCCTATTTAGCCAGTACTATAATATATATATATGTAATATGATATATTATATATATATATGAATATGATGACATATATATATATATATATATATATTATATAGCTATATATATATATATATATATACTATATTATATAATATATATATATATCATATAGTATTATATTATAATGATGTATGTATACTTTATGATATATAACACTATACTATATAATATGATATGATATGAGAGAAACCGCGACTCTGTCTATCTTTGTCATTTACCCTTATTTGAGATATTGATTTTGTTATATTAATAAAATACTAAAAAAAAAAAATTTAGACTACATTGGTGGCATCTTTGAAGTTCACTCCAAGCGATGGAGAGGTCCTTCGTTCTTCTCATTATCATATAGATTTTCCAATTTATTAACATTTATAAAAATTTTTATATAGATATATAACCTAATTTCTAAATAAATGTATGATACTTTCATTAGGAAATATGTTTAGTGCTGTTATTTAATCGTCATGGTGCTATAGGGAAATATAAGACTTTAAATGTCATCTCATAAGTGTTTAGTATAGGAGTTTAGGGTTAGGAAAAATTATGCTTATGAATAATAGTTAATATAAAAATAGTGAGACATATGAGAGATAAATTTGACTACTACTCATCCAGTTTGAGGTAGCCGTTTTAGCAATTTATATAGAATGGGAAAGAGGTTGTTTATTGTTTAAACTTATATTGGCAAAACGGTATTTGATGAGGTGATAAATTAGTAGTGAGGTAAAGCCATTTTTATTAGATACTCATTATTAATTATAAAGGGGCAGTGGGAGTATTTTTTGGATAAATTAGATGTTATTATGGTAGACGTAGTGATATCGATATGGCTATGGTATATGTCTATTAGCTGTGATGAGTATATATAGGATTCAGTAGGAAAGTGATTGGTTTGAAGCATATTAGATGTGTTGATATGAGAGATTATAGTTAGGGCTATATGGTTTATAGAATGTTGCTTTTATTACTTATCATATTGGAATACTGTGGAATATGAAATAGGATGAGAAATTTTATTTAATAATTAATTTTCTAGGGCAATTTACTGATGGAAGCAAAAGCAGAGAGATAGGCGATATATAATATATAAATATATGTATATATATATATATATTATATAGTATATACTATTATATTATATATATATATATATAGTATTATCTATATATATATATAGCGTAACTAGATATATATATATATAGATTATATATTATTATATAATTATTATATATATAATATATATATATATATATATATATATATTATATATATATATATTATAATATATTAAATATATATAGTTAATATATTATAGAATATATACAAGTAGTGCTTTTTTATAAAACCAGTCGGCTTTACACACATTCACAATGCGGATGAAAACATATATTTATGTGAGCACACATCAAAAAATGGCGCTAATTGCGATGAGAAGCCTTAATATAGGCTCTTATGCTCGAAACTCTCACTACATATTGAGTCTGTAGGTCTTAAGGTATATATCATTAGATCATCATAGTTTACGAGGAGTGATACACATAGGACACACGTCCAGTTCAGAGGTTCTGTATATAAAGATGGAACATGAAGCGAAGCTATTTGTATTGAGTATAATAGCTTATAGTTAGATGTCTGCAAATTATAACAATATACTAAAAAAGTCAACCTTATATGTCACAGTGTTTTTCACTAATAAGCATAAGCATGCTTAGTCTTGCTTTGTATTGTTAAAATAAATTAGATTAATGTGATATACAATCCATATATCAAGGTATATAAATAAAACTAATAGTTAATACTATATATGATATCAATTCGATATATATTGGATAAAAGGTATTTATATTAAGGCTAATTCTTATATATTGTTCGCCTGCGTAAAAATACATGTTATAAAAACATTTGCACTGTTAATATATACTATATATATATATATATTATTATATAATATACTATACTATAATATATATTAATATATATACTATACTTATATTATATACATTTTAATATAATATAGCAAATGTGTACAATGTGGCCAGTAAATGCATGTTAGGTTATAGTAAGCCAATATTATGGGTTGAAGAAATTTTCCTTACTGAACATGATGAACCTGTATTGAAAATTTACGAGTACTGTGGTGAAGCCATTTGGAATCGATATTAGATGTTACATCCTATAAGAATGTAAAATAATAATTTTGTTATAACATTAAATAATTATAATTAATTAATATAAATTATTATATTATTAATTATTATCTATTATTTATTATTAATATATCTTAAATTATTATTATTATTATTATTAATATATCATTTTCTTTTGTGTGCGTTAATTGTAGCTAGATATTGCGGTAAGCAGCATATATATATATCACTCTAAATAATGGAGTGAATATATGAGCTGAGGAGTGAGATAAACTATTATAAAAGTACACGTAGCTAGTAATTACGATAAATATAGCTAGCGACGCTATAATAATTATATATATAAAGATATATATAATATAATATATATATAAATTACTATGTAGAGGAGATCACGTATACCTTTGACACGAGTTATGATCGAATAATATATAAGGTAAAAATAATGAGTTCGAGTACTTAGCGTTTTATATGCTTGCCTAGTAGGTGATGAGGTAGTATGTATATAATAACCAGCTCTTGTGTATGGGAGTTAAACTCTTGACTATAAGTATATACTTCGAATAATAATATGCATGCATACGATTGCAATTAGCACTAATAGGGTTACCATTCGGTGTAATATCTAACATACTATCAGCAGTTCATAATATGCTTATACTTGCATGGCTAGTCACTAGTAACTATTATCAATGATACTATAGGATACATATGGTCTGCTTCTATAGCAGCTAAATATGAAACTATCTTGTATTGCAACAGTAAGCATAGAATAACTGTATATGTACTATGTCGAGAAAGTTACGTAGGAGAGTCTTTACATGCATTGACTTGAAGAGGTTGTAAGACAATAGTGATGATTTGTTAGCGTATAATTAAAAATATTAATTTATGAGTAATATGCTGCAATATCAAGTAAAGGCTAGTCAGCTTATATATATTACATGTAAGCTACTTCTAGGTTTTCTTGAATTTGCATTTCAGCTCTTTTGATCATTTCCATAACTCGACATCAACAAGTTTTATCATAAAAAATCTTCATTCTGGGATCTACTCCAGCAGTTTAAGCGGCCCAAAGAGCTGGCTAGGGCTTAGTTTGGAAATTGTAGTGAAGCTAAGGAAATCTGGGAGAGTGAGTTATATTTTCTTTTATATTGATTCTCTCACACACTCACACTCACACTCTTCATATTGTTTACAATTTAATTTTATCACTATTCTTTTATATTATTATGTTATAAGTTAAGTCTCCGCATGCATAAATTATATTCAAGGGATTCTAGAGAGTCCTCCAAGCACAATTATATTGAGTACCACTCATGCAAGAAATATATGTACTGAAGAACTATCTGAGAGAGTATATTCCTCAATATAAAAAACTTAGGAAGCATCAAAATTAGCTATAGAAAAAGAAGGTGTATCCATCTCCTTGGGACATTCTTCTTTGCCTACAGCTAGTGCTAATAGTCGAGGCTCTAAGAATAAACCACCTTATATCTATATTATGTCAATATATGAGCCTTCAGTATGATATATAATGATTCACTAGTCACTCTTAGAATACTATATTTGGAAAAAGTGAATACGTAAGCTATTAATTCATACCATCTAACTGGTTATGAATACGGGGATGTACTAAATATTCTAGGATGAATAAAAACACAAGCTCAGGCAAGCTAACACTTGAAATAATATTATTCTATTTATTTGATTCAAGGTTTTCATTTGTCGATTTGTTGAACTGGTTTTAACATTTAAATAGCATCAAATATAAGTAACTTAAATATATCTAACAAGACAGTTTCTAGTCATCACACAAGGGCAAGTAAAGGTAGATAAAATCTAAGTAATAAACTATATCAGGAAAGCGCGTTCAGTGCTATCAAAATAGTCAAAAGCATACATAAGCAAAGTCGATGATTAGCACAAGTATAATACGCGAATAACTGCATAACTATATAGGAATGGCAGACTGACAAGTTGAGGTATACAGCTATATACATTAATATACTGATAACGCTGTATCATAGTTGAGAGGCAGAGATGCACAATATTACGCCACTAGAAAGGTTAGTGACTTCACATTATACAATCTGCATTCAATATATCGAGACATCTAACATCCCAGCTAGGACATTACATATGAGTGATTCGAAATAGATCATTTTTACGCACGATCGTTCTATACGATTTTCGAGTAGCATAGTCATATTCCTTGCCAGCATATAAGGGTATGATTAAAATGGCTTGGTATGGCCGCAATATAAAACTTATATATGTATAATTATTATAGTAAATCTTCATAACCTACTATAAGCTTATATATCAGAATTTTACACTTAAGAACAGAGTAAAAAGAAAATTTCAGAAAGGAAGTTTTTATTGTAATTGTTTTTACTAAGTAGTTGTTTTTCTTTTAAATTTAATTTTATAAATCAAGTTTCTTGTTTTTCACTTTCATATAAAATTTTAATAATTTTGTTAACTTTACCATTAAATATATTTTATTAAAAAGACTCAAAACTATTGGGTAGGAAGCTACGTCCTCCATGCGGATGTCATGTCCATCATATATATATATATTTATATATAAAATATCTCTGGAATATATATAAAATATAGTATACATAACGTATATGAGACACACATCTCCTTTTCTTATATATATTTTATATATATATATATATTATATATATTATATATATATAATATTTTTCCGAAGAAATGAAAATGAGAATTTTTGAAGCATTGTGGAAGTTGCAAAGTGGAAATTCAGCATAATTAGAAACCAATGTTGCTAAATTATGTGAAATTTTAAAATATGTGAAAATTTCATGTGCGTGTTAAAGCTCAGATCAACAACAAAATGTATCAACTGAGAGATATCGCGAAATCAACGAATCAGTAAGTATTTGATTTGTGTTTCTAATTTAAAATCTGCCAATAAATTTTTAACTTTTCTTACAAAGTTTTTTATTATATTTTATTTAAGGATATTATTGATGTTGGAGATGGAATACAGATTACTGAAAGTTGCTGGTCCAGAATCAAATCATTCCAATAGCAGTGTATTGGTGAAGGATCTTGCTGTTGTCTTTTGAGGAAAAGAAGTTCTTAGGGAGGGATCGGTTTCTGGAAGGTGATGCCCAATACTTTTAGAAACTCCAGCAAAACCTCTTCTTAGTCCTGAAAAACTTGTTTTATATGGTAATCATCTTAAGTGTTTCTGACTTCTTAAAATAAAACTGCTTTTCTTTAAAATGTCTTTAATTTATAAAGAAAAACTTTAAAAAATAAAACTAATTTTCGTCTAATTAATTTTTTTTTTACAGATATGTTTCGGAAAATTTGGCTGAGAGGAATTACTCGTCCGGCATTATTCAGATGGAGATGTCTATGGTAAATAAATACTTAAGGA
>JABUQX010028217.1:0-12500 GCA_015478945.1 Trachelipus rathkii | reverse complement strand
GTAGAGCTATGGACAGGTGACCAGGGGCTAATAAGAAAATTAAAGAAGAAAGCATGCGATCTTGATATAAGAAAGCATGATTCAGTAATAGTTGTTAAATTTGGAATGCTGCCACAGGAGGTTGTGAGTGTGTTTTTGGAACCGATTAAAAACATTTAAGAAAGGGATGGATAGGTATATGGATGGGTTGGGTTATCATATATATATTTACACAAAAAAAAAAATTGGCGGGTTTTTAGTTTATAGTAGTTATTAATGTTAGACTGCATGTGGGACCATAACTTTAGTTATTAAGCATGTGGGATGGTTTTGGTATCATTATATAGCTATTATCATTATTAATTGACTAAGCCCAAATTGGTTGATTTTAGACAGTATTTGAAAGCCCTAGAAGTGCTTTGTTGGATTTGCTATGAAGCATGTTGGTTAGTTGATTGGGACAGTCTTGACAGGCCCGTGTGGGCTTTTTACTGTCTCTATATTCTTAAATATATATATAATATATATATATATATATAATATAATATATATTATATATATATATATAATATATATATATAAATATATATATATATATATATATATATATATATATATTATATATATTATATATATGGTCAGCCTCCCGAAAGCAACATGCATGTAACAAAAAACTATAACAACTACAGGAAAACAAATAAAAATTTATTAATCATGAGGACATTTCTAACCATGAAATAAAAAAAAAATAATAATAACGCTTTGAAAAATTTTAAATTGTTAAAATGTGGAAAATCTATATGATAAAGAGATAAGAACGAAGGACTCCAATCGCTGTGGGAGCTGAACTTCAAAAGATGCCAAATTTCAATTTTTTTTTAACTAAAAAAATATCCAAGGGTAAATCACAAAGATGGACAGAGTCGGGTTTCTCGGCCTCCTGGGGGACGACGGGGGGGGACGTCGTCCCCCCTCTGTCCCCGTCGGCTCAAAAACCCCCTAAAAAGGAAATTAAAAAAATTAATATTTTCTCCAGAGCATAATAAAAAAAAACAATATTTGGCAACCCTTGCTCTAGCACTACTGCAGAAATGGAAGGTTGATTAGAGCGTATGCTGCGACGTTGATGAGAGCTTACGTGCCAGACCAAAGATTATACCATATTATTTAAGGTGTTATTAATAAAATTATTAGAATAAATAATTTTTTTTTTTAAGTTTATTTAGGAAATTGCTTGCTAAAATCAGAAAATGTTATTTTATTTTGTGTACTGGTATAGTTATTTTAGTACATGCATGGATGCTTTCGGTAGGCTGGCCCTTGGAAAAAAAATTTTAAGTTCAGAAAAGTTAAAGGCGTAAGTTTTTTAAAATTCTTTAGCAGCAAGCTTCTTCTGAAATTATGCCAGAAGCTTGCCTCTAAACAATTTTCTTAAATAAGCCTAAATAACTTTAACTTTTCTAACTTAGAAGAAATTTTTTTAAACTTGAAAAATTTTTCCAGGATCAAAAAGTAAATGTATTGTACCGTAGGGTATTGATATATATAATATATATATATAATATATATTATAATAGTATATACTATATATATATATATTATAATATATATTATATATATATATATATATGGTAAAGTGTACTTTTTTATTCATTTTCTGAAAAAAAAATTTTAAGTTCAAAAAATTTTTAAGTTCAGAAAAGTTAGTTAAGGTAGGTTTTTAAGAAAGTTGTTTAAAGCAAGCTCTGGCATATTCCAGAGCTTGCTGCTAAAAAATTTTCTTAAAAAACTTAACACTTTTCTGACAGAAATTTATTTTTTGACTAGATTTTTTTTTTTCAAGGATCAAAAAATAAAGTTTACCATATATATATAATATATATATAGTATAATATGATATATAAATATATATATATATGTGAGGAGTATATATATGTATATAGTAGGTATAGGGTATATATATATAGTAAGTATATAGTAGATATCATGTAAAATATAATATTTCTATTATGATAATATATATAATATATAGTGTTATATATATAGTGTATATATATAATATTATTATATAATATATATATGATAGTATGGTATATATTATGGTAGTGATATATATATAGTAGTTATATATATATGTGTAATATATATATATAATATAAAGTATAGTATAATATATATATATATATTAAATATATAATATATATATATATATATATATATATATAGTATAATATATAAATATATATATATATATATATATATATATATATATATATGTAAGTGGTGGAGGTATGACTGACTTGAGTCACTACATAAGTATGATTAAATTATAGTGAACATTTCAGTTTATCAAATTAATGGTTGTTTTAAAATTAATTATTAAGTTTTTAGCACATTGAGTTAATTGATGGTAATTTTTCGTACTAAAAATATGATGAAAGTAACTCGTCTGATCTCCACAATTACCATATATATATATATAGGTATAGGTATAGTATAATATATATATATATATATAATTATAGTATATATATATATATATATAATATATATAATATATAGTATATATATATATATATATATATATATTATTAAGATAATATATATATATATTATTATATATATATATATTGTTTTTTAGAAAAATATTGTTTTCCAATTATTATTATTTTTTTTAATTTAAATATTTTTAACTTTTTTACTTACATTTTCATGATTTTCGTTCTAATAAAATAAAATGATAATCTTCAAAACAATTATAATATCGATAAATAACAAATATCAATGTATGTATCGATAGGTTGAATAGCATTTCGACCGTCATTCTTCTTCCCTATACACGAACGAAAAAAAAAAAAGCCAAAAAAGGTACGTTTTCTAGCGTTTTTTCATATTTTTATTGAAAAAATAAATTTTAATTATACGCTAATCGTTAAAATAAACAAATTAATAAAAGGAAAAAAGTAAAATATAGCACTAAAACACTTCTCGCAAAACACCAATAAAACACATTATAAAAATAAATTGCTTAATATTCAGAATTTCCAAAAAAAATATATAAGGCCTACGTTAAAAGCAATTTGAAAAACACTAGGGACATCTAACTAATATAAATATAAATAATATGATAAAACATATATAGTTATGATCACGACAAACTGTTTGAATGTTTGATGCAATGCACAAAACTATTAAGGTAGAATAACTATAGTGTTGTATTTTAAAAGCACAGAGAAAGGGATTTACGGTAGTTAAATGGCGCCAACAGCGAGAACCATTGAACTTGTCACGTGACCAAGACCAAATAAGGAAATATATAGCAATAGATATATATATATATATATATATATATATATATATATATATATATATATATATATATATATATATATTATATATATATAATTAAATATATATATAATATATATATTATAAATTATATATAATATATAATAGAGATATATAGTAATATATATATATATATATAATAATATATATATATTTAGTGATGGACTCCGCATCGCGGATGCGGAACATCCACACAATTTCACCCACCCCCCCCCCCCAAATAAAAACAATTTTTTCCAAAAAAAAACCCCCATTCCCGCTTCGCATCCGCATTACGAAAATAACATCCGAATCAGACATCGGCGCAACCCGCACTTTACCAAAAATTTGACATCTCGCATCCGACTTACACAAAATTCAACATCCGCATCCGCATTTTACAAAAATTTAACATCCGCACTAAATTCAACATCTGCTTCTTCCACATCCGCATTTACGAAAATTCAACATCCGCATCCGCACTTTACCAAAATTTGACACCCGCATCCGCACTTACGAATATTCAACATCCGCATCCGCATTTTGCAAAATTAACAACCGCATCTGCATCGCGGATGTTGGAACATCCGCCACTAAATTCAACATCGCTTCCACATCCAACATTACGAAAAATTCAACACCTCATCCGCACCTTAACCCAAAATTTGACATCCGTATCCGCACTTACGAAAATTCAACATCCGCATCCGCATTTTACAAAAATTTAACATCCGCATCCACAAATGAGAAAATTTGACATCCGTGCCATCACACACACATATATATTTCATATATGAAAACGCTTTAAAGTGTCCAACAGGATTGTTCAGGAAAATATCCAATTGTGATCATTCAGATTATTTCATATATGGGAAATGTTCATAAGGATTTCAATTGGGATACATTGCGAATTTCCTAACCTGGAATTTTCCTATTGATTTCCATATGGAAAGTCTTACGTTCCATTACTTAATAATGAGATATCCTTTAAAAAGAAATCGTTAATCTCGACCAATAAACAATACCAACTTTGTCTTTTAGAGGTAAAAAATTTGCTTTCTTATATAGACTTTTTATATATTACTAACAAATTAGCGGTTCATTCTTCCAAAATTGTAAATGACCATAAATTGAGACACGAGAAGAAATTAAAGTCTCTTAACTTGAACCTGATTAACACTAATCCTGATAATTTAATTTTTAATTACTCCTCTAAAATACTATCATTAGATGAGAAAAGAATTCTAAGTTTGGGTCTTAACTTCTGTTTACCGCGTTTTCGCATTGATTATTTAAAATACTTGCAATCTTTCGAAAAACTAATTTATATGCTTAAACCTTTTGATATTTACAAAGCCGATTTTAAATTAGTCACCCATAAAATAAAACAAATTGCTTTCAACTACTATTATAAGTTTAAACCTTCAAAAGTGTTTTCCTTTTTGATTTCTAAAAAAGATTTTTTCATTTTAAAATCCCTTCAATCTGATCATTCTTTAATTTTTTGCAAACCTGATAAAGGCCTTGGAACAGTTATTTTAAATAGGTCTGACTATATTGACAAAGTAACTAATATTCTCTCTGATACTTCAAAATTTAAACTGTTGAACATCCAAACCGTAAAACTTTCACTAAATTTAGAAGATAAACTAAATAGAAACTTACGTAAGCTTTTGAAATTTGAAAAAATAAATAAATCTACTTTCGATATGTTGTATTCCAGGGGCTCATCCCCCGGTATCCTGTACGGTCTGCCTAAGGTCCATAAACCAAACATCCCGATTCGTCCCATATTAGCAGCTTATACAACCCACAACTATAACCTTGCAAAGTTTTTAGTCCCCCTCTTATCCCCCTTCGCCTCAAATTCTTACACCATACGCAATTCTTATGATTTTAAGGACTGGCTATTTTCCATCAATAATTTACACACTTTTCATATGACTAGTTTTGATATTGAGTCCCTCTACACAAATATTCCTACCGATGATGTCATTAATCTTATCATTAATACTATTTTCAGTTCTACAGATAATTTCAATAATTTTAATAGACAGGAATTCAAGTACCTACTCGATTTGGCAACTAAGGACACTTATTTCTTCTTTAATAACGAACTATATTGCCAATCAAATTCGTTAGCTATGGGCTCTCCCCTTAGCGCTACCTTAGCAAACTTTTATCTTAATCATTATGAAACTATGTGGTTGAACCAATGTCCCCCCCAGATCAAACCTTCTTTTTATAAGAGGTACATGGATGACACCTTTTTACTATTCAAGGACAAAAACAGTATACTTCCTTTTTTTAATTATCTTAATGCTCAACTCCACAACATTAAATTCACTAGAGAAGAAGAAAGCAACAATTCTCTGTCCTTCCTCGATCTTATAATTAATAAATCCTCTTTCGACTTCACCACAGAGATTTATAGGAAAAAAACATTCACTGGACTTGGTTTGAACTTTTTTAGTCACATCCCCCTTTTATACAAATGTAACAGCATAAAAACTCTACTACATAGAGCCTACCATTTATCTTCCTCCTATTTTTTAATGCATAAAGAATTTAATTTCCTTCATAAATTTTTCACTTCAAACTATTTCCCTTCTTCATTAATCTACAGATCCATTAATTCTTATTTAAATTCCAAATTCGACCCTAAACTAATCTATAGTCAACCCAAAAAAAGAGAACTTTTCGTCAGTTTGCCCTATTACGACCCCATATACCTAAAATTAAAAAAAGACCTATCGCAAGTATTGCAGGACCTCTATCCCCAACTCAACATCAATCTCATCTTCACTTCCTCGTTTAACATTTCATCTATTTTAAATCATAAGGATAAAACTCCCGTTGCTCTTAAGTCCTCTGTTGTTTACAAATTTTCTTGTGATGGCTGCGCAGCCATCTACGTGGGTAGCACCCTGCGGCAACTTACAGTTAGGATCGACGAGCACCGGGGTATTTCTTCTCGGACTAACAACTTTCTCTGTTCCCCAGCCCACTCCACCATCAGAGATCATTCTCACACTAATAATCACCCTCATAATCACTCCCATTTTAATATACTCGCACAAACACCCGATAAAACCAACCTACATATTTTAGAATCTTTGTTTCATACATAATCTTAAGCCTAGTCTCAATAACGACAGTGGTCCATTTAATCTACAATTACTATGAAGTTTCGATTTTCTGTTCGTCTCAAACCTGTGATTTAACCTTGATTAAGTAAGTTTAATTTTTATTTAACTATATGTTATCTGCCGGACACTTAATTGAATATATTAGCTTTAAATTTCGATTATGATTGGGATTAATGAAACATCAATTATTTATAACTTTTTATTATTATTTTTTACAATCGTTTTTATTATTTATCATTTTCCATTTTTATTTTTATTTTTTATTTTTTATTTTTATTCATTTTGAATTTAGTTTTTGTTTCATTCTGAATTTTATTGTTCACCATTCATCCCAATATTTTGTTATTTGCATCCCATGTATATAATGTCGATTTTAAATTTCCAAAAAATATTTTTTGAAAATTTGATCCATGAAAAAATTAAAAAATGCTGCATATAGAAAAAAACTGATCTAAATAAAAAAATGTGTATCTACCCTGATTAAAATGTCTTGAAAATTTCATGCAGATCGGATGAATAGGAAAAAAATTCTCAATATGAAAACACCAAAATAGTAGGTTTTGAAAATTGAACATTGCTCATAAATGGGGTTAAATATCAAAACTCCTAAATAATTTAGATAATAGTCTAACCTTTGTATAGTTCAAGTTGGAAGTCATTTCGAAAAATGAAAATACCAAAACAATGACTTCAGACACAGAATAAAACACTCGAAAACGACGTTTCAGAAGTCATAAATAGCCGAGGTTTAAATCTGCTGAAAATTAAGAATTTTATGTCCAAGTTTAGATGGGGAAAAATGGGACTTAGCCTGGAGCAAAAATGGACCTTTCCCTTAAGATTTTAATATTTGCAAAAAGTAAATGCCTTTGGTAAATAAAAGATTGATACATAATGAAGTTTAGATTAATTTTATATATTTATCAAGAATACAACTTAGAAACAAATCAATATATATATATATATATATATTATATATATATTATTATATATATATATATATATATATATATATATAATATATATTATTATATATATATATATAATATATATATATATATATATATATTATATATTATATATATATTCATTCTCACAATAATATAACCTCAATCCCGAGATCGGAAAGCAACCTCAATCCCATATATATATATATATATATATATATAATATTATATATATATTATATATATAATATATATATATATATATATATATATATTATAATATATATATATATATACTTAATATATATATATATATATATATATATATATATATATATATATATAATATATATAATAATAATTTAATATATAATATATAATATATATATTATATATATATTATATATTATATTATTATTATCATATATATATATATATATATATAATATATATTATATATAATATATTATATATATATATATATATATATATATATACTATATATATATATATATATATATAATATAAATATATATATATAAATATAATATAATATATATTAATATATATATATATATATATATATATATATAATAATATATATATTATATTACTATATATATATATATATATATATATATATATATAAATATATTATATATATAATATATATATATATATATATTATATATATATATATAGAGGGTAGTGACTGGTTTGCTATCATTCGAAAATAGATTAGTCATTCGAAGATGATTTGTGCTCAAAGAAGGTTGAATGTTTCGTAGCGGTTAGGACAAATGGTTATAGAGCGAAAGGGCTAGCAACCCGGTCCTTTCCTTTTGTTTGTATTACTCGGTCCAGCGTTAGAATCTTATGCGCCTAGAAGCAAGATCCTCTGGAGAGCTTTGGGAGAACGAGTTTTGAAGCCTAATGGAAGAAGATGCTAGTTTCACTGAAAGGGTAAAACCCCTACCTGAGAGTGTTTAACTCGAGGACTGGCTTCGGAAACCATTGAGCCGAGAAATAGTTTCCTAGAGTGCTCTAGGGATGAGTTTCGGGCCAGAAGAAGAAGATGCTGGACTAACTGACAGGGCGAAAGCTCTTCCTGGGAGTTTTATTATATATATATTATATATATATATATAATATATATAGTATATATATATTATATATATATACTACTATATATAAATATATATATATATATTATATATATTATATATATATATATATGGTAAAATTTTACTTTTCGGCAGCACTAATTTTTTTAGAGTTCATTTTCGATATTTGTGGGTTCGATTAAATCGAAAATCGATACTTTGTTATATCGATACATGGAATCGATATTTGGTAATATCGATATATATATATATATATATATATATATATATATATATATAAATATATATATATATATAATATATATATATATATATATATATATAATTTATATATATATATATCAGTTTAAATCCTGTGTCTACCTAACAAAACTTTATCATAACCTAACTTAAACAAATAAATAGTCCCCAAAGTGCCCTAACCTTTTATTGATTCACTGTGCCGTAAAACTAGCCCTAAACTTTACTGATCAACTGTGCCGTAAAACTAGCCCTAACTTTATTGACTCACTGTGCGTAAAAGTAACCCAAACCTTTACTGATCCACTTGTGCCGAAAACTAGCCCTAACTTTTACTGATAGACTGTTTAGTAGCTGCCAAAGGTATAGGTATATAATATAATATATATATACTATATATATATATATATATATATTATATATATATATATATATATATATATATATATATATTATATATATATATTAGATATATATATACATATATATATATATATATATATATATATATAATATATATATATATATATATATATATATATATATATATATATATATATATATATAATATATATATATATATATATATATTATATATATATCGAAAAAGTTAAACCAGTCTACAACTGTTTTTGTACTAAAATCAAAGTACATTGGCACCTTTGCTACTGTTGCATCTTGTACAAAATAGTATATAATGCAAAGATGAATCTTTGTAGAAATCTACTATTTGCAAACCAATAGTTTTTGGGTGAAACTGTATACCTTTTACTACAACATGGCCATTGCAGTAAAATTTAATTTTTTCTCCAACTTTTACTATTGAACATTCTTTTAAACACATTTCTCACATCTCTTTTCTTGCAAAATTAGGTTGAAATATTCTAAAAAAAAAATCTAGCAAACTCCAATAGTTTTGGCATATATCAAACAAATCACTTACATTCATTTCTAAACTTTACGCTGACAACTCCACTTAACACATCCAATGAATATAAACTTTGTAACCATACTGATCCGATTTTTTGTATTTTTATCATATCTATTACAAGATAATAGATTTACAAACTAATCGAATTTTAATATTACAATATCAAATGTATTGATTTAATTCCCATTAAATATATCGAGTGGACTTAGTTTTTTTTTTTTTTAAGGCCAAAAAGTAAAATTAAGCATATATATATATTATATTTATTATATAATATATATATATAATATATATATTATATATATATATATATATATATATATATATAAATATATTATTATTATTATATAATATATAATATATATAATATAATTATATATATATATATTTATATATTATATATATATTACAGACTCGCCAAAAAAAATTTAGCAATTTTTCTTATTTTTAAGAATTTTAATTGTTTTTTGGATTAGAAAAATTAAATTCTTAAATAATTTTTATTAATTTTTAACAAGTAATGAAAAAGGCCTCAATCTGTTTAAAAAGCAATCCTCAATGCATATTAACACAAGTTAATATTAGTAAACCATCCTTTAGCCTTTTTGAGGGAATCTATCCTTTGTGGCAATGAATGTACTAATATTCTGCATGATGTTTGAATGCTTTCATTTCGGTGCCACACATTAATTAGTGATTCAATCAACTGATTTTTATTTGTTATGGTCTCCTTTTTCATTTCTTTTTTTAAAATAGACCACAAATTTTCGATCGGATTCATATCGGGGCTATTTCCAGGCCATGGTAGTGTTTGGATTCCATGGGATTCCAAAAATTGTGTTACAGTTCGACCTTTGTGACATGGAGCCGCATCATGCATAAATATGAAATCTTCATGCATCCAGAACCTTACTTCTTAGCCCAATCCTGCAATTGAGGCAACAGGTGAGATTCAAGGATGGTTTTGTACTGCTCCAGCCTCATTGTACCTTTAACAATCTCTAGTCTACCCGTTCCATACACTGACATCAAGCTCCAAACCATGACCTGAGTTGGATGTTTCACTCTCTGTTGGACACATTCGATATTAAAAGCCTCTCCAGACCTTCTACGAATGTACTGGGAAGATTCATCAGTGCACTGGATGATCGATTCATCACTGAACACGACCTGATGAAAATTAAAAGCCCAATGTAAAATTTTGAAAAAATAAATCAAAATTTCATATCAGGGAATATAAGGAAATATTAATTTTGAAATGAAAACCAATATGAAACTTACATTTTCCCAGTCCATTTCTGTCCAGTTGTTGAACTGCTTTGCCCAAATTAAGCGTCTCTTAGCATTTAGTTCGGTTATTTTTTGCTTTTTGCGGGGACGTCTTGCCATCAAACCAGCTTCCTTAAGACGCCTATTAATTGTTCTGCAACTTAAAGCTACTCCAGCTGCAGTAAGTGTTTTTTGATGCATTTTGCAAGTTGCTCTTCTGTTCTTAAGGGCTTCTCTTATTAAAATTTTGTCATCTCGGCTGCTTGTTATACGTTTTCTTCCACTTTTTTTCTTCTTCTTTGGAGATAAGCTGATGTTTTTCAAAAAAATTTATTTCATTTCTTTGAAATCACAGATTCACTAACATGACCTTTTTTTTTGCAATTTCTTTCCCAGAAAGGCCTTCTTTTAATAAAATATCTATTTGGGCAGCCTTAATTGCATTTATATCTGGATTTTTCCCCATTTTATTAGTCTCAACAAGTTTTTACGAACTGAAAACTTAAACCAAAAATATTTTCAAGCACTTTCCTCAAAAATATTATTTAATTTATACTTTTGCACAATAAAATCTTTAAAAAATGTCAAAATACTACAGTATAATATACTGCGCAGTTGAAAAATAAGATATTAAAAAAAAAAACATTAAATTTGTCAGAAAAGCGTAATAAGCAACTTCACAAGAAAGAGAAATTAAAACTGACAAAAACTCCCCTCGAGCTTACTTAAGACACTGCTTCGGTTAACAAGAAAAAAATATGGTAAACATAGCTTTAAAAGTTGCTAAAGGTTAATAGATTCTTTAATTATTATTGTGTTTCTTATTTTATAATAAAAAAATTGCTTAGAAAACAATTAAGATAAACAAAAAGCATTCCAAACATAGAAAAATGTTTCTTAAAAAAAAATTGCTAATTTTTTGGCGACGTCTGTAATTTAAATATATTCTTTATTCTTTGCCGGTTAACAAACGACCTAAAAAGTATATATATATTATATATATATATATATATAATATATATATAAATATATATATATATATAATATATATATATATATATATATATATATATATATATATAATATATATATATATTATATATATATATATATATATATATATATTATATATATATATATATATATATATATATATTTATATAATATATATATATTATATAATATCTATATATATATATATATATATATATATATATATATATATATAAGTAGTGGGAAGTACGACTAGCCGAGTTGCAAAACTTAACAAATTATTTGATGAATGGCAAAAAACTTTAAAAAAATAAAGAGAATAAACAGAAACAGTCATAAAACTTGCAAGAAAAGCAAAGAAATTGGAATGTTAATTTGGAAAAATTATTTGAAAATAGCTCACGCTGATTGCTATAGGTATCATTAAAATTGAGGATAGATAAAAAGTTTCTAATGCTTCAGAGGGAAGGAAGAAATGGAAAGATGGCGGAGTTGATTAAAATTTAAAAGCAATTAAAAATTGATGCTGAATCTCTCTCTT
>JABUQX010028216.1:15000-17500 GCA_015478945.1 Trachelipus rathkii | reverse complement strand
GAATGGATGTTATCAAACACTGATCTGAGAAAACTAGGAGGAGAGGAGAGGAGGAGAGAGGGTAAGCAGGAGAGAGCGGGAGAGGTGGTTGTAGGAGAGAGAGGGAGTAAAGACGAAATTCCGAAGGATTGAATTATCGTTATCTCTGCTCTCTCTCGTCATCTCTCTCTCTCTCTCTCTCTCTCTTCTCGAACAAGTAGGAGAGGAAGATGGAGAGAGAGAGAGGAGAGAGAGATGAGAGAGAGGGAGTGTGAGATGGAAAGGGTTAGGGAGAGAGTTAGAGAGAGAGAGATACACGATAAACTTCGGTTGTAACTCTTGTAAAAAAAATTTATTTTGACACCGTCGCAATTTAAATAAATTCTACACAGCGCATTAACTATTATTGCAACCTTTTTTTTAATACAACAATGAAGACTATGAGATTATCAAAGAAATCTCGCAATTTTATAATTACATTGAAATGAAAGTGAGCGAGAGAAATTTCGGAAATAGCCAAAGAAAGAATTAAAAGAGACAGAAAGAGAATGGTGTGTGGATCTATGTGTAGTGTGGGTTTGGGTGTGGTGTGTGTGTTTGTGTATAAGTGTGTGTATGAAATATGAATTAGTTTTAATACTCTATAATAAAAGAATAGGAGGAAGATAGAAAACAAGAGAGTAACAAAAGTAATAGTGTGTGGGTGTATTGTGTGTGTGGTTTGATAAATGTGTGGACGAGACAAGGGGATGGAAAAGAGCGATGGAGAGAATCAAATCCGATACAAGTAATGGTAAAATCGCAGGTGGTTTAGGTTCTGGCGACGAATATCTTTGTTTATCTTGATAGTAAAAGTTTATTAAATAAAAAATATGGTTATGTTAAAATTTGTATTATTTTCATCAACGGATGCTAAATATTATATTATAATATAATATATATATAGTATTATATATTATATTATTATAATAAATATATAATAATATGTATTTAGTTTATATATATATAGTAGATATATATATATATATTATATTTATTATATATTTTTTTAAAGTGCAAACTACGGGGATAGGCCGCTATCAGGCGGGGGAACTTTCTAATATTTCTACTAGGATCCCTAGGATTCAGAACCGCGGAACGCCTTACCATGCGACTCTGGTTCCTCTACGTTGACCAAGAGGATTAGATATTATTATTTATAATATATATATATTAGTATATATATTATATATCATGTAATATAATATAATATATATATAATATATAATAATAGATATATAATTATATATATCTATTATTATATTAAATAATATATATAATATAATATATGGAGGCTAATTTCCATTGCTCACCCTCGTTATGAACTATAAGGACTGCAATAAACTTGTATTATCAGGTAATTATCGTTGTTTCAGATGGGCAGAAACTACTGCTTTTATTCAGTTTGCTTTCGAAATGAGCAATAAAGTCAACTTTCAGACTCTAAAATCTTTTCTGTATGCGGGGTAGGAAACACAATCTTCTGATTTACATCTATTTGACACTCATTGCTGACCATTTTTGGCCAGTTTAAAATGGGCAGTTCTAACTGTGGCTCTGCTCTCTTCTCTTCTCTCTCTTCCCCTCTCCTCTCCTCTCCTCTCTTCTCTCTCTCTCCTCTTCTCTCTTCTCTCTCTCTTCTCTTCTCCCCTCTCTCTCTCTCTCTCTCCTCTCTCTCTCTCTCTTCTTCTTCGCTTCTTCTTCTCTCTTCTCTCCTCTTTTCTCTTCTCCGTCTTCTCTCTCTCTCTCTCTTGCTTCTCTCCTCTCTCCCTCTCCCCGCCGCCTCTCTCTCTCTCTCTCTTTTCTTGTATCCCTGACGGGTAATTCTACTCTCTTTAGTTTCTGCTGCAAAGCTCGATCTGTATTGCTCCAAGCTTTTTCTTATCCCTCTAATTCCATTTGAAATGTTCAGAGCTATTTTTCCACTCTCCGACTCCTCTCCAACTAAAAAATAGATATATATATATATATATATATATATGTATATATTATAAGTATATATATATATATATATATATATATATATATATATATATATATATATATATATATATATATTGTAAAATGTATACATGTTTTGTGTTGCAAACGGAAATAAGTAATATGAGCTAAACTCTTTTTCAGTGTTACGTTTGAAGTCTCGTTTCATGTTTCAAGTTTACCTTCTTTGAAGTCTTTTTTCGTGTTACACGCTTAACCTTTTCTCTTTACTTTACTTTTTCATTTAAAATAAAAGAAAATGGAAAAGGTCTTCAATGCTCAATCCTCTTTTTTTTTTTATGGTGTTTTTTAGGTATGAGGAGATTACCCTATTAATCATCAGTATATGAATATGTTTAAAGATGGAGGTGTGGATGAGAGATTGTTTTAGATGTATGATTAGTATGACGCGGGGTGCTTTTCTTTTCTCTTAGTATTCAGAGAAAATAAAAGATGAACAAAAATAATAATAATAATAATAATAATAATAATAATAATAATA
>JABUQX010028215.1:27500-39375 GCA_015478945.1 Trachelipus rathkii | reverse complement strand
CCGTGGACTCAGAGGTCGAAGAGGAGAGCTTTTCGCCAGCAACTATACGTGCGGAGATTATATATCCTCAAAGTCGAGATCTCGATAATCGTATTATTCCAGACCTTAAGTCACAACTCATATCCTCTGATTTTAATTTCCCTCGCGCCACACTCAGTAACCTTTAGCGAATGAGCATTGCAAAATCTCAGGAATTCAAAAACAGCGCTACTCGCCTGACTTTGCAGAAATAGTGTTATTGTTACAATTCGCGAACTCCAAAGCCGCACGTGTGGGGCACAAATCTCTTTGCTCTGTGTGGCGGACTCTATATAGCGATCGCCTTGTCGAGCGCTGTCCGAGAGAGATGCTCCTAACGACCGAGAGAGTACCAGGTTTTCACACTCTGAATATCTCGACGCCAACGAAAACTCCTATACTTCTCCGCGGGACCTCTATGTGGCGAAAGAGAGTCTTTTGTGACGGGCATACATGACGTTCGCGATATATATTCCGCATATACGTCGATACTTTTCAAAATCGTATATTCTCGGCAAAAGTTTCCCATCGAGCTAGGCTTTTCCCGAGTAATTCACAAAGACGTCTGGTACTCAATGAGTGTGGAGAGCGAAATTTCATTCGAATCCACACCAAGACCGTAGGGGAGTATATCTCTCTTGACCATGCTGAGGCGGCGGCCCTTTATGAACGCCATATAGTCGAGCTGTCGCATGAATACTGGCGCTACCTACTTGAGTCCGCGCTTCTGTCACGGAAAATCTCGCGCACTCACTTCCTTATCTCCTTCCGCCGTGTACTGCAAAGTGTTGCTAAAATAGGAGATCATTCTCTCTACACAAACTCACTAACGCGTGCCTGACTAAGAGTTTTCCCAAATCGGACTTTGACGAGGAGATATCTCTTACCTCGTGAGAGATGCACACACTCACTTCTGGCACATTATGAGGCGGACTCGGCGCGCTGTTCGAGCGCGCCGAAGAATAAAATGCTCCTCTTCCACCTGAATCCAGGAGATTCTCTCCACCGCGGTATTATCTCGCTGCACGCTCACAAACTTCCTCTCATTTCCTCCCTGTGACTCACAAAAACCCTTTCGTCCTTAACGATCCAGTGAGATGAGGCATCACTCTGTTCTAAAAGGCTCGAGGTTAGAAGAATTACTCTCTCATCTTACTTTTCGTCCCTCACGTTAAAGGCGGAATGTGTTTGCCATTATGGGAAACAGGCATCCGCCGGGACTTTAGAGTCAAAAGAGGAGCTTTCTCGGGCAACATGCGCGCGAGATCTATATTCGAATTATGGGATTCGAAAAAGAATTTTCTCGCCAAGTCACCTGCTGAGCTATGCGTTCTCTCAGGGAACTCCAAACAAGAGCACCGTCTGGTACGTATGTCTCTGAAAATTTTTCAATTTCGAATTCTGGCCAAACGCCGGAGCGAGAAGAAACGAGGGTGGCTCCACACCCTCTCTTTGCACCGAGAAGTCGTGCGGCGGCATATGAATCGCCTCATCTCGATCACGCTGGAGACTTATGCTCTTCCTTGAGATCCACGTTTTTTTCATCTGGGATATCTCGACTCAGCGAAAACTCCTCTCCTTCTCTCGCGTAGGACTCAGAGGAGTCACGACACACACACTAATGTTCATCTGCTACCAACACTTCGTCGAGCGATAATTTTACTTGAGAAAAGTTGGTGTGATGTCTGACGAAGATACATAGATATTTTTCAGCCAAAAGTTCATCCCTCGATAGTCACTCGTAATTGCTCAGTCCATTTCTCAAGGAATCAACAGCACGCTGGACTTAGCGAAAATTTTTCCAATTTCGATCCCAAACCCGGACCGAGGGGCAAACCTCTTACCGGTGTGCGTCTCATATATATCGCACCTTGTCGAGCGCGCGGCCTAGGAAGGAGTGCCTTCCACTCGTATATACACAAGGATATCTACGGGTAAAGATATTCTATATGCTCGAGGAACATAAAACATGGCGTATCTTTTCAGCTCACTTTCTGAAACCTCTCATATCTCTTATTATTCAGTGAGAATTAGTCTAGTGTCTTCTGAGTGTGAGCTACTCTATTAATGGCTATCTCGTAGGTTCTGAGGATTTACTTGACGTGCGTCGTCCGCGTCTCGTTAAGCGGAATGCCTTGCAGAACAGCATCTGCTTCCAGCCCTGGGGTAAAGAGTTCAATTAATGAGTGAGTCTTTCTCCGTGGTTGTGCACACTTAAAAATAACAGTCGTGAGGCGCAGTAATAAATGACAAAGCGAAAAACATGACCCAAATGAGAGACCGTTACTCAAGATTGCAATTGAAATAGCACATGTTCGTGACACCAAGTCACTCGTGAAGTTCATATGAGCGTTTCATCAATGTCAAATGCGAAGTAACCATGGCACGTCTCGCTGGACATGTAAAGCGACCATTTAGTGCACTCTGAAATCACCGAGAGGACAGACTCTCAGAGTGCCACTACTTCTTACGAGTGGTAGCACGGGCTCTCCGATAATGATTTGCGTACCGTGTGAGTGCGACCAGGCGCGGCCAGAGATAATGGCTTCACTCTCTTTCCACGATCCACGTAAGGTTCACTGAATAAGAGATCTATCGGAACTCAATAGGATCTCACGTGATATAGAGATACTGCTCTTCTGTATTGCATGGCCGGATCTTTTATCCTCCCTAGCCACACATAAACCTGCTTTACCCGACCTCCTAGATGAAGAGAGAGCCACGCTTGCACTGATCTCAGTAGGGCTCCGCCCGTGTATTCGAGGGATTCCCGACTCTCGTCCCTTACGCTCGAAAGGACTGACTGAGGGGGTGGCACAGAGCAAGCCTTCTCGCGGACTTAGAGTCGAAAGAGTAGCTTTCGTCGGGGCGCAAACATCGCCGAATCAGAAGATATCTACCAGTGTCGAGAGGTTTAAGCGCTGCCGGCGTGAGAGGAGCGTGTGGTCTCTTTCTCACTGTGAAACTCAGAGGGTCGCTCGCCGTGCGCAGAGGAAAGGAAGGATAAAAGGTGCTAATCTTGATTGTCTCAAGTCTATATGTCTCTCAGGGACTATAGGTAACTCTCGTGACCTGGTTTTGTAGGCAATCAAGATACTTGTAAGGTACACTGTCACATCACCCTCAAGCAACTCACCGCGTGACTGGCCGCTTACTGCGAAATCACAAGATGCTTGCTGTGACCCCCCGTGAGGCGGCCGCCTTCGCGCGCGGCAGCCAGGAGGAGCTTTACTTCAGTTTGATTCGAAAAATCACTTCAGCCCGGCAGACCTTTGGACTTAGAAAAAAAAAAAAGACAAAAAATTTCTTCAAAACTCCACAGCAGCAGCAGACACTAAGGTCTGCTTGCTGCCTGCTTCGTAGTGAAGCAATTTTGAGTCCTTCCTTTCCCCGGCTCTCGTGTAGACTCTGGATTCGGACAAAAAGTTTATCTTTACTCCACAGGCAGCCAGACCTAAACTTATCGAATTGGGTCGGCTGCCTACATGCTTCGTAGAAAGATGCTACTCAAGTCCTTCCTCCGGTCACTGGAATCTCGCGCAGCGAAAAAGACTCCTCTCCTTTCCTCCAGGCGAAAACCCTTTTGCCACGACAGTGAGAAGAAAGCAAGTATGTCGAAGGTACCGAGCTCAAGGGATTCCAGACTCTCGTTCCCCTGTGAGCGTGTGAGAGAGCGGAATGATTCGCCTTTACCAGGAACAGCATCCCGCGGGACTTCGAGTCTCGAACAGAAGGATGTCTGTGTCTCAGGGCAATCATAGATGCGACGATTGATTCAGGAGTTTGGATTCACATCCGCGAGTCTATTTCTACGCTAACACCCTAGCTCTAGTTCGTGTCACTGGATACAAATCTGTCTCTCTGCGAGTCTTTAGCAGAAAGATTTCAAAATTTCGACGATATCCTCCGCGGACTCGAGACATAAATATATTTGTCTTTGACTTCCACGAGCAGGCACGAAACACTAAAACTTACACAGAATTGGGTGACACAGCTCTATGATGCTTTCGTAGAGTGATGTAACATCACTCGATAGTCTTTCCTCCAGGTCTCCGATAGAGTGGAAATATCTACTGCGCAAGATTATGAAAACTAATCCCTCTCCTTCGCTCTCATCTTCACCTCGTGAAAATCCTCTCTTTCGCTCTATGACAGTGAGAGGGGTCATGTTCTTCTGTCAAAGGACGCCGCGGTTCACTCGATGGGAGAGATATGTTCCTTCATAGCGATATATCCACAATCTCACGCCGGGTATGTCACATTCAGCAGGCACAAAACACAGAGAGAAATAACCCACTCTCGTGTCATGTATTCAGTCAGATTCGACACCGATAGATGGATAGCGTGTTCTTCAGGCAACATTCACGCAGTTGCGTGCGTTGCACCGCCGAGTGTGCGAGAGTTATGGGCGCATTTAAAATTAACAGATGCACTCCGTTGTACTTCCGAACGTGAAAGTGCACCACGCTGAGCACACGATCGCGCGGTGTCTCAGGGAATCAAACTCCACGTCGTGAACACTTATACAGCGTGACTCAAATGTCCCCATGTGCACCACGGCTATCGAATCGGTCTGTAGCCTCATCGGTAGGACACTGACCCGAGCAGGTGGCTCACACTGTTCACCACTAGGGGAATATCCATCGCACTTTAGTTTCAAGTCCACAGGCACAACAACAACAACTTTTTCGTACAGTTGCTGCTGCATACCTGCTTCGTCGTGAGGAAAACAATAGCAGCAGCCACCTTCCTGCCACGCTGTATATTTTTGTTAATGAAGTGCCAGGCAGCAAGGAACTCCGCAAACGCCCCATACGAGTAGGTTGACCTTTTGGGTCGCCTAGTTTTACTAAAGGAAGTCTCAAGCGCTTCGTACCCGAATGGAAGGGACTCACCACTCTTACAACCACCCCGGCTGGTACGGGAGAAGTTCCGAGCAGAATACAGAAGAGTCACTGACGGGTCTAGGAGCGTGGACATCCACGCCCTGCATGCCAGGTTCCCAGCGTCGGCCAAAGGCTCGCACCGGAGATCCGGAAGCGCGCCAGAGTAAAGTGAGCACTACGCTATCGCACTTAGAGGCCTTCCCCCTTATATTGCACTATCCCGCTGTTAAACAGAGGGAGAAGCTAAGAGACGCCGCATAAGCGTGTGTAGCGCGGCCGCGAATCGACCTTACTACGATCCAATGCCGCCACAACGGCTCCACAGGCCTCTCTTGAGACGCAACCTCCGGGCGCACAATCCGGCGTAGAGAAGTGAGCACAAATCTTCGAGGCGCAGCACGAAGCTGCCGTCGCTATGCATCTCGGTCCCTTTGGCTTATCCCGCAGCGGTTACTAGATACGAAGCGTCACCCGATCGGTCACATTAGCCGAAACGAGACACCGAAGGGGGACTTCCGAGGCGTGTGAAAATCGAGGGAGAAGAGCTACAGGCGGACGACCGGGTAGGGTCAGCGGTCATACTTCTCAGAGCCCCCCGTTCTTACCCACAAAAGTGGCGGCGGAGTGTGATAAAGTGGGAACGTGTCGCACGCTCAGACCAGACGCCACTCGACCAGGAACCCCTCGGAAGCGAGACCCTCGGTTATATCGTTCTACCTCACAGAACCGTTTTTCTCCGCTCATGTGCCGTGGCATCCCTGGACCGGCTTCTGCCTTCAGAGGCGTTCAGGCATAAGTTCGGACGGACGTAGCTTCGCACCAATGGCTTATCAGCCAAGTGCTGCACCAGAGGTCCGCCCCCGCTGTTCCTCTCGTACTGAGCGGGGCTACCATCGCCACGGCCGTTTACTGGACACAGTAGGGTAAAACTAACCTGTCTCGCGACGGTCTAAAACCAGCTCAGCTTCCCTTAGCGGTGCGGTAACAATCGACACTTGGCGTGTTCTTGCCACTGCAAATGATAGGAGTAGCCGTGACATCGAAGGATCAATAAAGCGACGTGTCGCCGTATGAACGCTTGGCCGCCACAGAGCCAGTTATCCCTAGTGGCTAACTTTTTTTCTGCACACCTATCTAGCTCAAAACTCTGAGGAGTCAAGGATCGAGAGCCCGATTTCACGGTTCACCGTATATCGTACTGAAAATTGCCGGATCAAGCAGCATTGCCCTGTTTGCTCTCGCGAGTTTCTGTCTCGCTGAGCTGGCCTTGCGACAAGCCTGCGTTGATCTTCTTGACTAGATGTGAACCCGCGCTCCCCACGGTCAAACCTCCCCATCTACACTTGTTTCTCGACACGCGTCGCGAAAAAAGGCGCCGAAAACCGGAGACATTTTCGACGGCGGATGACCGCACCCCTCCCGACCGCTCGCGCTACTATTCCAACAATTCAATACCCCGACACGCAACCGCCGAAGCAGCGGCAGCAGCCGAAACTACTACCGCAACTACTGCGGACGGACGGAGAAAAAAGAGAGGAGGCGCCCCGAGAAAACGACGACAGAAATGATGATGCACGCAGCGCACCCGAGCGCGAATCCGAACAACGGGCCCAGCGTACTTTTCGAACTTCGCTTTTCTCGAGAATAGCAGCGTGCCCGACGCGCACCCACCTAAAGCAGCCAAATTTATACCTGACCCTCAATCAAGGGAAAGGAGGCTGAATAGGAAGGGCGGCCTAAAGCACGCTTTCCCGCGCATAATCGAGTTAGTGGAGAAACGATGAGAGTAGTGGTATTTCACTGGCGGCAAGGAAACCTCCGAGAAGAGTTCGGTATAGGGGATGGTAATAGAGACGGACGGAGGGAAAGAGGACGACTGACGCCGTCAACCCCCGTCCGCCGCCTCTACACCAACATATGCCCATCTCAGCGCGGAGGAGTAAACCCGAGCCTCCCACTTATTCTACACCTCTCATGTCTCTCCACAATGTCAAACTAGAGTCAAGCTCAACAGGGTCTTCTTTCCCCGCTGTGTCTCGCAGGCCCGTTCCCCTGCCTGTGGGTTCGCTAGACGGTAGTTAGGGACAGTAGGAATCTCGTTAATCCATTCATGCGCGTCACTAATTAGATGACGAGGCATTTGGCTACCTTAAGAGAGTCATAGTTACTCCCGCCGTTTACCCGCGCTTCATTGAATTTCTTCACTTTGACATTCAGAGCACTGGGCAGAAATCACATCGCGTCAACACCGGTTGAGGCCATCGCGATGCTTTGTTTTAATTAGACAGTCGGATTCCCCTGGTCCGTGCCAGTTCTGAATTGGACGTTAGTAGCCAGCCGAGACGGATGGAAGGCCAAAGCTGGAAAGAGACCGCATTGCTGCGATCTCCCCCTTTGAAAACCAACCAGCTCGCCGACAGCAGCGCGGCAATAAGAACTGCCGGCTGCCGCGCGACGAACCCCCGTCCTAGCCCGCCCTCGTCCACGGAGGGGAGGACACTCTCACGAGCGTATCTCGCGGATCGTCGCAGACCGAGACGAGGTGACAGAACGACATGATCGAGGATAGGCCCTACATTATCGCGAGTGAGGCATAAGCCATCGCGAGACGGAGTCCTGCGAGGCACCGTGACTGCGAGCCGCTGCTTCCGAATACAGGCCCGACTGGCCTCTCCAGAGCCGACTCCTTTCTCCGAGAGATATACGATCGAGTTTGCCGACTTCCTCTCGTGACCCTAACGTCTCGACATATAGCGCTAGAGAGCTGTGGCACGAACTCGTGTGCGACTGGAGTTAGCACTTGGTTCTGTGTAGCGGACAGGCCGGAGATTGGACTCGTAAGTAGAGCACACCCTCCACCACAGTTTCAAGGACCGGCAACGGCACGCGGGACGCCGCAACAAATGCGACGCTCTTCGGACGACCACGTATGTCTAAGTCCTTTCTCCTATCGAAATGATTCCAGGACCCGCGGCGCCTTATGAAGAAAAGAGCAAGCTCCTCCCCGGGCCGCCACCAGTGGCTGAGGCAATATCTCCCGTTACCAGGAGCATCGAGCGTGTCCAAAGTCCACGATATAAATATCTTCCCCGCGCCTAGTTCCGGAATATTGACCGGATCCCCTTTCGCACCAGCGCAACCGACGGAAAAATCTGAAACACATCATTTCATCCAAATGAGAAAAAGTTTTCGACAGACAAAAAAGAAACAGAACAGAGAAACTAAGAAGGAAGGAGCGAAACGTAGCAATCCAGCCAGCGATTACCACCGCTGCGCTGCTGCTGTCAGCGCCGCCACTCAACTGTTGTCAGTCGCCTGACCTGCCGCCTCCTGCTGCCTGCACCCGAGCGAAACAGAAACAGAACATTGAGAAACTAAGAAGAGGAGGGAGCGAACGTAGCACCGAGCCAGGCCATTACCACCGACTGCGTGCGCTGTCGCCGCCGCCACTCAAACTGTGTTGTTCCAGTCTGCCTGCCTGCCTGGCTGTGGCTGGCTGCCTGCCCCCCGATGCGAACAGAAACAGACAGAGAAACTAAGAACGAGGAAGCGAAACCTAGCAATCCAGCCAGGCATTACAAGTGCCTGCTGGCTGCCGCCGCCGCCACTCCAACTGTGTTCCAGTCGTGGCTGCCTGAGCATGCCTGCCCCCGAAAACGAAACAGAAACAGAACAGAGAACCAAAGGAGAGGAGCGAAACGTAGCAATCCAGCCAGGCCATTACCACCGCTGCGCTGCTGCTGTCCCCGCCACCACTCAAAACTGTTGTTGTTCCAGTCTGCCTGCTGCCGCTCCGAGAAAACAAGGCGCGCAACGGTGAAATCTCATTTGGATTGCATTAAAGAAGACCCGCGGTGCTACGACTGAACAAAAGAGTCTGTTTATGACGCGCGGCTAAAGGATTTCGAACATTTACCCCTCGTACAACAAACGCAGTTGACGAGGAACCCTTCCCCGCAACAGGCCTTCGAGGTTCCCATCCGATTACTTGCTACTGCTACCAAGATCTGCACCGGAGGCGGCTCCACTCCGGCTTACGCCATGAGCTTCTGCGCCACCCCCGCGCCCTCCTACTCGTCGAGGCTTCGAGACCCTATCCATCCCTACATATCCGGGACGGTCCCCCTCCCGCGACGGAAAGGGGAAAGGGAAGAGCCGTTACTACCTCGACGGTCGAGTATCGGGGACCGGCTTTAGCGCCATCCATTTTCAGGGCTAGTCGCTTCGGCAGGTGAGTTGTTACACACTCCTTGGCGGATGCCGACTTCCATGGCCACCGACCTGCTGTCTTGAGCGACCAACGCCTTTCATTGGTTCTACATGAGCCGGTACTTAGGCCCCTTAACTCGACTTTTGGTTCATCCCACAGCGCCAGTTCTGCTTACCAAAAATGGCCCACTAAGTACTCGGATTCGACAAAGAGGCTTCAATGAAGAAAGAACCCTTTTCTTCACCCGTTTAGAGTTTGAGAATGGGCTGAGGAAATTTCATCCCCAAGGACCCCTAATCATTCTCTTTACCGGATGAAACTCTCAATGCGCGAAACGAGCACCAGCTATCCTGAGGGAAACTTCGGAGGGAACCAGCTACTAGATGGTTCGATTGGTCTTTCGCCCCTATGCGCAGCTCTGACGATCGATTTGCACGTCAGAATCGCTGCGACCTCCACCAGGTTTCCCCTGGGTCATCCTGGCCAGGATAGACTCCACCATCTTTCGAAGTTTCAGGAATGGTACCAGAATGATGGCACGA
Source organism: Trachelipus rathkii (assembly GCA_015478945.1). Lineage (NCBI taxonomy): Eukaryota > Metazoa > Arthropoda > Malacostraca > Isopoda > Trachelipodidae > Trachelipus > Trachelipus rathkii. The sequence goes on along the minus strand of JABUQX010028215.1, from coordinate 29,719 downwards.
CTGGGTGCAGAGATCTCGCGGCAGGCTAGACAGTCAACACAAGTTACCAACGCCTGCGAAAACGGCGACACTACGTGCCCCGCCCGGACACAGAGCACCTCAGAAATTTTTGCAAAATTGTGTTGGGGGAGAACGCGGGGAAGCAGCAAGGCTCGGTTAGGCAAGATTAACAGCGAGAAGAAGCACGTGCGTGGCCGGTCTGCGCCGGTCCACAATACAGGGTAGCGGTAATCGAGTGGGGGAAGTACCAAGAGGCTAAACCCCACTCACGCCGAGATATAACCAGTGAGTAGGCACGACACCGAGCGACTCTGGCACAAATACCTTAGCACAACGCAGCCCCGAGAACGGAGTATCAGCCCTATGAAAGATCACTTTCGTTTCGCCTTGGGGTTTAGACAGCCCTTTGACTTGCGCATATTCTAGACTTCTTGGTCCGTGTTTCAAGACGGGACGAGTAAGCTGTCGCAAACTACACCGCGTCGCGCGCTGCGAGACATAGCGGGGGCACGACTTCGCCTCCTCAGGGGCGGCTGAGGTGGTGAGAGGACGTATACCCCCAGTCAAGAGCACACTTTACAACATTTAACCGTCCGAGAGGCCGTCAGAGCAACGGGGCGGCCCCGCCAAACTCGGAAAACCCGGCGGCGTCTTCAAACCGGCAAGCGGTTTGCTGCCTATCCGGGAACGAGAATTAGCGGTTTCCCAGACCCCCGTGTCATCGACACCTCTCGAACGGCCGCGGTGCCCTACTTCGGCCAGCAGTGCATCCCCCTTCGGCGCTCGCTGCCTGAAACGTCGGTCGACCATCGAAACTCCGGGGAAATCCCCGAAAGAATCTCCGGGATCCGTTCAACTAACGTTTACGACCAGACGCTGCGTTACCTCCGGGGTGAATTGAAGCCGACCATTTCGGTTACGAAATTTTTTTTTTCGCCCTTACTAAGGGACATCTTTTCTTTTCTTTTGGATTTCTTTTCCTCCGCGTACTTATATGCTTAAGTTATGCGGGTACTCTCTCCTGAAGCAAGGTCGGTTCTCTTGAACTCTCTCTTCAAAGTTCTTTTCAACTTTCCCTCGCGGTACTTGTTCTCTATCGGTCTCGTGGGGATATTTAGCTTTAGATGGAGTTTACCACCTGCTTAGGGCTGCATTTCCAAGCAACCCGACTCTCGAGAGCAACCGACGTGGAAAACCGAGGCAACGACCCTACGGGGCTAACACCCTCTATGGCCAGCGGGATTGCAATCGACAAACACTTCGGGTCGGATCGGCTTCCACACGATTACTCCCATACGCGGCATCGCTCACAGGACCTTTCGGCCCTGCAGCCTACGCGCTGAGCTCCTCCCTTTTCAGTCGCCCTTACTAAGGGAATCCCTTTTATTATTACCTTTAACCACACGATGGAAAATGCTTATGTTATTCGGAAACTCTCTCCTGAAGCAAGGTCGGTTTAGGCACAATTCGTAATATCCAGAGGATGGCAGAAAGAACGGCGTCGCTGCCGCCGCTTACTGTAGGGCTGCTGACACTAATACTGTGATGATATACCTCTTTTATTGATCTTCCTGCGTTAGCGTTCTTCAGGTGACGCCACCCCCGATCAAGAGATATACCGCCGACAAAAAGGCAGCCAAAGGAAATAATTTTCCCATCACCACTACGGTAGCGAACGGTATCCCTGCATGCTCCTATAGCTGGCTAGCGCTGCTTCGCAAATTGATGGTAGGGGGTTAGCCATATACACACTATATTCGTTATGTAATCCTCATTGGGTTAATCGTTGCCCGGAACGGCGCGAATTGAACCGTGCATTACCGCGGAGTGTGGAGGGGGAACGTTCTTGTATGCAGTCGCCTTTATCAGGTGGAATCAGAGTGACCTTAGAGGGAGATCAGCGGGCTTCACAAGAAGTTAGGAAACAGCCGAGGGAGGTGACTGCTAGCAGGAACGTCTGTAGTGTTGTGTTCGTTGTGATGGAACAGTGGTTATTACAGGTTTTAAAAAGTTATAAGAGAGTATTTCTTTTTTTCATTTTGAAGTTAGTGACTGAAGCTTTTCAAAGCAATTTCCGAAGCTTCTTGTGTTTTTGTTATTCTGAGGAGTTGATCTGCTGGTGTGGTCCCAGATTAATGTTGAATCAGAGGTAATTGGGATGTGGTCTGATTGGGTTTCATGTGTTAATGTTGGTGGTGTTCAAAATCAGACTGTGATTG
>JABUQX010028215.1:15000-22500 GCA_015478945.1 Trachelipus rathkii | reverse complement strand
CCTTTCCTTGTTCTGTTCCATTCTAATATGGCTCTATATTCAAGTGGCTTTTCCTCTACACTCCCAGGAGTGTTGACAACTTCTACACCTCCAATATCCACACAAGTTGCCAATATGACGGTTACATCTCCAGTCAATCCTTTTAAAATACCATCTATTGCACACTATGGTTATACTAGTCGTATTGATACAAAAACTCCATCCACTTTTGTAGGTTCCCAAACCACTGTGAATCACCAATTGGGATATCCATCTCAGATGGCTTTACAATCCAACATTCCAGGTTGCAGCGACAAATATATCTCCAATGTATCTACATCCTCTACTCAAGTTTTATGTGATTCTTCCTTATTAACTCAACTCTTGCAACAAAATCAACAAATGCTGGAATTATTAGTTTCATTAATGGGCAAATTAAAAGAATCTCCTCCATCGCAGGCTGTGCAGATGCAAACTACACAAAAATCCTCCCAAACAGAAGATGTTCCACCTATACAAGTACAAACTACTCAACAATCCTCACAAACAGTAGATTTTCCACCTAAGCAGATACAAACTTCTCACAAAGCCTCACAAACAGTAGATCACCCACCTAAACTATTATTCCATAATGAGGCGGTTTTACCAAGTGAAGGCACTAATGATGGGAATCGTTGTATAGAATCTAAAACATCAGAGAGAAATAATTCACACTTACGCCAATGGAAAGGAACATTTAATACTTTTCAAAATAGGTGTAACTATTGTAAAAGAATTGGCCATAATATTAGATATTGTTGATTGCGCTCTTATTGTCAATTTTGTAGAAGAAGAGGCCATATTCAGTCTGAATGCTATTTTTTAATGAATAAATGTATCATTTGTAACGAGGTAGGGCACATAGTTTATAATTGCTTTAAACGAAGGACTCCTGTAAATAATAAAAACAACTCGGTTAAAAGTATTGTGGAAAACGATCCACCTATAATAATTGATCACAATAAAAATCATAATGAAGTAAAAATAAATGACATAAATAGTAATAACATTCTTAATTCTCCTGAAAAGTCAGTAGTAAAATTTAAAAATAATTCTCAATCACAAGATGATCTAAAAGTTGCTACCGTTTTTCCTGTGAATCCTTTAAATAGTGATAACTCTAACTCTTTTCATGCCAAGACAAAGTTACCCGCGCCTAATAATTATAATACCTTCTTACGAAATACTAAACCTCAATCAGTAATCGGGTCTTCTAAAATAATTTCTAAAGGGTCTTTTCTAAATAATTCTAAAGATTGAATAAAGGTTTATGACATCATAAAAAATCTGCTTAAAAAGAAAGTCAATTGGACAAGCTTTTGAAAAAGAATAACAGGAAAATTCTCTAATTCTCAGATAAATAAGAGTCTCGCATTTAATCAAACAATCTTCAAACCATTTATGCATATAGAAATGGTTGAACTAGTGACGACAAAGAAGTAGACGATACGCGAGTATAAACAATTTGCCAGTATTTGCAACAGATGTAAAACTTTTGGATACACTTATTAGCCACTTTACAAAAAGCGAATATACAAAAGCGGAACAACTAGTACGCTCCGTCAAGTAATTGCTGTTTTTGGACATCTTGTCTGTTATTGCCAATTTCAAGCTCCATAAACCCATTCTCGCTTTTAGCTAATCTCAATGTTGCTTACGAGAGTCTAATCCTGTGAACAAGATTAGTAAAGGGGCGACATGACCGATAAGGACGCTTAGAATATGTTTCCCTACACATACGACATGCTCTATAATCACTATGCCCCATGTACCAACAAATATCGCAAGGAAGATATAATTTCTAAAGTATCTGCATCTGTACTTTAAAAAGCCTCCGCCTAGCACCAGATACATATAGGGTATCCGATTGGACTATTTCAATAGTCTGAGAGCTTAAAAGAGAAAGGAAATGACTGTTTAGTCGATTTAAATGAGATCTCATAGGTTGGTTCACAAGAACGGAAAATGATTGCTGCCTATGCGGTTATATGTTGCATGTGTTATTAAGATATGGCTCTATAGGTGTGTGAGATGTAAGGTTCAACTAATGATTGTACAGAGTAGTTTGCTGCTAATCTCGTTTCCATCATATACACTATATAAAAATTAACCCTAATACTTCTTGCCACTTAATTTAAGGTCCTCACTATCTATTAATAATCACATACTGGCACTGTATGCCATGTCCCTTATACAAATATTATTTTTTGAGGACTATCCAACTCACAATATTAACGGAGAAGTTGAGCATGCCCCCTGCCCCATCCTCGCTAAATACTCGCAACAACTGTAAAATTATTAGTAACACCTATCCTATTAGTAAAGTACCTCGACTCCTTGACATATGTACTCATAATATAGCTAATGTAATTACGTATCAGATACTCAGGTATAGTCATATATATTATATATATAATATATATAAGTATTAATATACTTATATAATATAATTTATATATATATAATAATATATATATATATATATAATATAAAAATATAATATTAATCTATAATATATAAAGATTAGACTATATAACGTATATAAGGTATTCTTAGTTATTAAGTAAAGAATGGTTAATTTTCTGACGCAAGTCTTGACATTAAGAGGACCTTTTTTTGTTCTGCACAAATTTTAGCGACAGGCTTAGACAACCCGGCCCTTTACGTTTTTATGCTTTATAAACTCCTGTGCTAGCGAGTTTAGAAATTATTAACTACCTGCAACTATGTTAAACACGTAACTTAACTAAAGAGCTTATGTTGAGAACGATTTTTATGGTTTCAAATTGGAAGAAGTGCTAGTTCACTATTTGTGAAATAAAGGTGATGAAAATCACCCTTAACCCATTAGTGTGAGCCTAGAAATAGTTTCATAGAGTGTTACCAGCATCAAGAGTCAAAGTCCAAAGGATGAGAAGAGCTTAGCCCCAACTAAACAGGGCGTAAGGCCTACATGGGATATGATGTAGAATGTATTAAATATACATAATATAATATATTAAATATATATAATATACACCATAAACATAATTTAGATATGAGAGATATTAGTTATCATACATACCACGTTAATACTTAGTTTAAATAATACCCTAACTATATATATTAATAATATAAATATATAATAATAAAATATATAATAATATAATATAGTTAATATATCTAATAATTAATATGAATACATATATATATATAATAATTAATATATTAATACATATATACATATATAATAATATAATATACTATTAATATTTAATTAAATAGTTATATATATACTATATAATTAAAATATAAATATATTATATACCTATATATATTTTATATTAACTTAGTAATATTTTAAAAAAAATATAATTAGTATATTAATAAAATATATTTATAAATTAATACTATATCAAATATATATATATATAAATAATATATATACTATATATATATATAATAATATATATTAATAATATATATTATATATATAATAATAAAAATCTATATATTAATATAATTATATATATATATTATATTATACTATATATATAATATATATATATATATAATTATAATAAATATATATATATATATAATATATATATATATATATACATAGGGCCGTTAACATGGGAGTATGAAGTATATTAGTGAATGATAGTAGATATGATTTGGGGTGTTTACAACTGATAATTGGATTTATAGATTATTGTTTAAAATCAGCTATACTATATATGATCTTATATTCTATATATGATATATATATTATAATATATAATATATTTATATTAAGTAATTAATAAATAATTATATATTAAACGTTTTAATAAGATGTAAGTATTAGGTAATAGCCATTTACATGATCTATAAAATCAATATTTTTAAATGTTATAATATTATATATAATTATATATGCCTAATTTTATAAGGATATATAATTATTATTTAGATTAATTAATTAAGTTTATAGATATATAATTATAATATTATAATTTTTATTTATAAAAATAAAACAATAATTTCAATAAAGTTATTAATTAATAATTAGTTAATAACTTAAAACAAAAATTAATATAATTATTTATATTTATCAATATATATAATAACCAATAAGAATTTAATATTACTTAAATAATTAGTTATATTATATATAAAACTAATATTTTCATTTTTTTAAAAGGTGCGGAACAAAAGAGTCGGAAAACTTTATTATTGATAATCATCAACGTAGCTAAATAGATCTCGCTAATTTACCTTGTACGACTCCGCATACTCATCCGCTAAGTCCGCACCATATATATCTGGAATAGATCACACGCTCGTGAGCGGAGACTAAGCGGACTAAAGAGACGGAGTGTACCCTATATACTACTCTGTATAATATATTTAATAAATATATATATATAAATATATATATTATGATATAATAGATATATATATAATATAATATAATATAGAATATACATTATATATATATATATAATATATGATATTTATAATTAATAATATATATATAATTAATATATTAATATATATAGTAATATATAATATATATATATATATACTATTATATATATAATATATTATAAATATATATATTATATTATTCTATAAATATATATTATATATATATATATATATATTATACATATAACTCAAAAAGTATATATACTATATATATATATATAACTACAATAATATAATATATATAATATATATATAATAAATATATATATATATATTTATATATAATAAAATAAATATACTATAATAATATATATTATATATATATATATAAAATATATATTTATTAAATGTATGTATGTATAATATTTATATATATATTAATAAATATATATAATTAAATCATATCTATATATAATTATAATATATATATATATATATTAATATATTATTATTATTATATAATATTATAATAACTATATATATACTATACAGACAATATATAATGATAGTATAATATATAGATAGATATATATACATAACTTATATATTATATATATTAATATATATTATATATATAATAAATAATACATATAAATATATATATCAAATTATCCATATATATATATTATATATATACTATCATTATAATATATAATAATGCCAATATATATATATATATGCCTTCTAATAATATTACAATAAATATATATATATATATAGTATAATATATTATATACATACTACATATATATATACTATATATATAATTATTATATTAAGTAGACATTAAAATACATATTATATAATATATATATAATATGTATATACTATATATAAATAATATATATATACTGTAGTATATATATATATATATCACCTATAATATACTATATATATATATATTATATTATATATATATATATATACTATGATATAATATTAAAGTATATAAATAATATATATAGTATATAATATATATATAATATAATATATATAATATACTTATATATATATAATATATATAATATCTAAATATATATATATATATTAATACTATATATATATATAAATTATAAATCATATTATTACTAAATATATATAAATATATTATATATACTATAATTATAAAATTAATATATATATATATAAATATATATATATAATAATATATATATAATATCTATATATATTAATAAATATATATATATATATAGAAATATATATATATAATAATATATAGCTATATATATATATTATAATATATATATATAAAATTAAAAACATAATGTTAATATTATATTGCAAAATTAAATTATAAAAAAATATAACAAAAACATAAAATATATACTAAAGTAGAAATTTAAAATAAATATACATTAATAAGAATGTACCAGAGTTAACACGTATTCCCATACTACACATAACTTACGAGTCGTATGAAAACGTACGAAGAAATTTACCACACTTCTCTTCCAATCTGGAAGTATGGGTCATTAAACACCACCACAACCTTTACATTAACTCTCTATCCCGCAATGCGCGTACTACATAACTATAAAACATTATAGTGTACATGTAAATAGAAAAGTGATACAATACATAAATATCTCTATAAATATATGAAAAGTAAGTGAGTTAGATTAGTAGTGAAATACCCTATATAGTGTAGAACATATTAATATCAGTGTTAAATCATAGTAGCATAATATTTAAATAGTAATTAATAATAACAATATTAAACATCTATAATATCAATATAAACATCGATGACAAGAAAATATTATAAAATTTTTGTGTTTATGAAAAACTTAAATGAATTATCTACTAGTGAATTATGTTATTCATTAATAATCACCTTATACATTCAATATAATCCGGTAATATTCGCACCTGTTATACTCGATAGATGATACCTTACCTACTAAGTTACAGGTAATTTGATAACCATGTTATGCATAGATTGTAATACACTGTAACCTATTTTAAGATATAATTTATTATATCATTTCATACTAAGCTTAAAAAAGCCACGATCAGCTAACCCCGAGTGGTGAGAGAAGACACACGCCAATACAAGCAAGTGTAGAGGTGTATCCACCCCAGGTGCGCAATGTCGAAAGGAATGCGAGAATGTAGAGCTATTAATCTCTACCTCGTGAGCTATGTGCTCCACCCCTCTTGACTCGACTTCAGTAAAATTAGAGCTAATCACCCTCCTAGATAGGCTCTGCCCGTAGTGAGCGGTTCACAAACGGAACTGTTCATATCTTCTATCGTAAAAATACCTAAAAATAAACAATACTAATTAAATCCCTTTAAACATAAAATAATAAATATATAATATATTATATACATAATATCATATATATATTATATAATATAAATATATATTAATTAGAATACTAATTATAAATTAATTAATTAATATATAACATAATAAAAATATATATTATAAATTATATAATAATATAATATATTATAAATATATATCATACTAAATATATATATATACATATTATATATTATATAATATTATAATTAAGTAATATATATATATATATATTATTATATATATATATATATTATATATATATATATATATTATATAATATAATATATATATATATATATATATATATATATATATATAAGTCGGTGGAACATGAGCATAGTTTTTGATTTTCCGCACCCTATCATTGTATTCACTAGTTCCCCGGCTTTGTGGTAACTGCCCTTTAAATCCCACAATGCTTCTACAAATAATCTTTGGTTATCATGCTATGAGGCAAGATTGTATCTTTTTCATTAAATCAGAAAACTATTGATATTTTTGTGTTTTATTCTTTTCAGATTACGGGATGGACAGCTAGGTCGCCTTTATAATACCAATAACCTTTATACTTTATAAATTCTCTTTTATCACGGCTAAACACTGCTTATTTTGTTTACCATGTTAAATATTTAGCTAATTCACATAGCAGATCTACAAACCAAATGTACAAGTCATTTCATTCCAAGAGTGGGATTCTC
>JABUQX010028215.1:7500-10000 GCA_015478945.1 Trachelipus rathkii | reverse complement strand
CTATTCATCATTTACATCATCATCAATCTAATCTAATTACATTCCACACATCATCATCATTCAATCATCAATCGATCTAATCTATATATAATCGATCATCTCTAATCTATCATCATTCATCATCATCAATCATCATTAGCATTAATAATTTAAATTTGAAAAATTATTTAAAAATGTTATAAAATTTACAAACTATACATAAAAGATAGATAAGATGAGCATTGACGGGTCAAATCTTAATTAAAATTTTCAAATGAATCGATTCAAAATAATATCTTTATAAATTTATAGAAAACGTCTTACATCATCATATTAAATTAAAATTACAGGAGACAATTTCATTTACTAAAACACTCAGGCTATAATTGAAAAGAAACTGATGTTCAAAGAATGTTCAAACCATCTAGCTACTACTAGACTCACGAAATTTATGTATTTACCTTTCAATACACAAAATCCGTTGTAAATTTAATAAGTACAAAATAAAATATACTATACTCATATCTCTTAGATATCCTCTACTGTCCCCCCACTTAATGACTCTACCAGCAAATCACTTATCTATTCAGTTTTATCACAAATATGTTTCTTTATTCGTTTTATTATTGCTTCAAAACTTTTTATAATCATACTTCATCATAATTTAAGAAGTTGAATAAATCTGGCAACCTTAAGATTAGCTTCGCCTTACTCAGACGTACATTGAGTACACCCCCTCTTTAAATAGTGCTTTGCCCATGAGCGGTGATGTTAACTGTCAAAGAATAATAATATCCTAAATCTATCACTCTTGTAGTAATAAGCTAAATAATTTATAACACAGCTCGTAATATGCCAAGATAAAACTTCGAAATGAACCAAAGGCAAAAAGAAACATGATTTTGTACATGCTTATAAAATTAATCTTACAATTTTTTAGATAATAGGGCAATCTATGAATAGTTCAAGTTTCATGTTATTTCAACAATGGGCTTTGTGACCTATAATTTTAAATGCTTCTGACATAGTTTCTCTTTAAAATACCAATAGAAAAGAAATGAATCCCTAGGGACACAGAAATAACTCAAAGTTGCCGTTTTAGAGCTGGCCAAATACTGCATCTTGAGTTTTATTTTTTGCAAATCGAATGAAAATTTGGAAAATTATTCTCATATTTGAGTTTGTGATTTTTTCCATTGAGTTCTTATAAAACATTGGACAATTAATATGGAAAATTAATATTCGGAAAAGTAATGTAGCTACCAACATGAGCACTTTTTGTTAGCTGAGAGAGTTATTATATGTATAATATATATGTTTTTTATAATTGGCTTTAAAGAGCTTCTTTATAATAAGGAAAGTAAATACTTGTCAGTGAGGCCATCAATAAAATTGGGCTTCTAAATTTTTGTATCTTATATGTGCTTATACCAATTATTATTATTTTCAGGTAATATTGTAGGTTGCCTAATTTTTAAAAATTAACACGGCTTTGAGAATTCCATAAGAAAATAATACATTATATATACGTACTTAAAAACTGAGAAGATACTCTCATTGTTCTTTACTGAATTAGAGAATGTCCAGTGTACTAGATTTTTCCTAACCCATTAAGCAAAAGTTCCTAGTATTGAATTTAAAATTATTAAAATTTTCAGTTCTGACAGTAACTGCTGCTTTGTCACATGGTAGCTGGTATACTTGCAGAAGAACTTTTTTGTTTCGCTGGATGCTAATAATAGAGAGGTAGGAGTATAGCATATGAGTTGATTAAGCTATTTTCTAATTAGTTTAACAAGCTCTTGTTTCTCTAAAACCGATCATGCTATTTCAAAAATGTTGATTCTGCTATTGTTAGAAATGAAACTCACCTTAAGTTGAAGCTTTCTACATTACTAATTTATTAAGCTTTTGATTTTTTAAAAACGATTTTACTATTTTACAAAATGATGATTCTATTAATGTTATCATAAAAAGTTGAAGCTTATTTCCTAAATCTTTCTTAAGGATAAGATTATCTAAATAAGAATTTTTACAAATTCAAAAAAAACATTTTGCTAATTTAAATTTACTTATGCTGCTAATGCCACAAAAAGAATTTTACCTTAACGTTGTAGCTTTCTTTATTATTGTTTTAAAAGCTTTTGATACTCTAACAACAAATTTCTTAATTCAAAATTGATGATTCATGTTAAATTATATTGCATAAGGAAACATCATCTTAAAGTTGTAGCTTTATTTATCATTGTTTGAACAAACTTTTTCTTTTCTATAAACAATTTTGCTAAATGAAAGTTATCGATCTGTTAATGATACAAAAAGAAACAATTGTGACTTTAAAGTTGCAACATTTTTGCCTCTCTAGAAAGGATTTTATTAATTAATGATATTAATCCTTTTGAAATTTCAAGATGATACTAACTTTATTTAAAATTGTATCTTTATTTTTTATTGCTTTTAACAAACTTTTTTGCTTTTGAAACTTAGAAACCTACTTATGAATTCAAATTTGCTTATCCTG
>JABUQX010028215.1:0-2500 GCA_015478945.1 Trachelipus rathkii | reverse complement strand
AATATATTTCAAATTTATATGTTGATTAAGCAGTACTATTCACAATATCACGCTCAATTTTATTTTTAAATAATATAAGAGACTAATATTTGACAACTAATTTGTTTGAAAATTAATTAATATTACCATCCGTTTCATCTAGCTCGTCAGATCATCAAAAATAAGAGAATCTCACAAGGAATAAATATAGCATACATTACAAGAATCACTTTATCAAGACTCGAAGTGACAATATCAGCACCGTATTAATCTAATTTTTATCCTAGATTAAAACAATAATTTAATAAACACGTGAAAACTATACAGATCACTCGCATTTATCATCCGAAAAAATATAAAAAAGGACAGTAAATACACAGAAAAATCACACTCTGTGCCGTTAAACTTTATTAGTAAACTCACTCTCGCATATTTTTAACTTGTGATTTTGGATTATCTTCACTTCTATTATACGAGAACTATCATGCTTATCGAGAGTGAACTAAAAAACTCCAATCTGCTCTTAATATTTACAGTGAATGTGACAAAACCTTAATCAATGTGAGCGAAAAAAATCGCAACCCACAGCCGCCAGAACCTTTGATTATTTTCATTAAAAGCTGCTTATACCCTTAAAAGAAATTATCTCAGCGCAAGGTGTACTCATCAATGGGAGTAAAATATTAATAATTTTACTAAGAGACAAATTAAAAATCTTAGAACTTAAAAAAAGTGTACTACTATAATATTGCGATCATGAGAACGATGATTATCCACGCGTCTCTTTTCTACGTATACTAACCCAAGTACCCAAATTATCATAAATGTAGCACATACTCAATCACAGTCTGTATTATTTAAGAAGAGATTTGGCTCTCCATACGCTCTCGTAGAAGTCCCGAAACGTAAATAAAGGTGTTTCAAGCACTTTTATTTCTTCATCACATACGTATCGAAGCTCGGAAAATTCATTGCCGATTAGTCACTACTACTTATTTTTTATTTCTATTCTTACTTATTGTCATCTACCATTATATTAGTTCGATTATTATTTTTGAGATTAACAATTAGTAGACTTACTCTCAATCCTTTGTGTTAATTAAAAGTGTCCAAAACATGGTATGCCTTCAATTATTATCACTTATAGGAGACCTCCAAAAGAGGGCACGAAAGGAAAAGAGTGTTCTATCGATAATTCATCAAAGAAAAATGATACAATCTGAAGCGAGAGAAGACAAGACAAGAAAGAATATGCAGCAAGTGATTTCGCGACCATTGTGCAAGAAAGATATATATAAGATGAGCTATTGAGAGCTGAAAGGAATTAGCCTACAACAAAAAGAGAGCTGTAAAGCTCAACACAAGAAAGAGGAAGCTAAAAGGAATGCTCAACTTAAGAAAGAGGAAGCTGAAAGGAATGCTTCAACTTAAAGAAAGAGAACTGAAAGGAATGACTCATCAAACTACTTACAAAAAAAGTAAGAAGACTCGAAATAGGAAGCTTGAGAAGAAAAGCCGAAAACGCCACAACGGGAACTTTTTGAAGTTGAGAAATAATTAACGACTGTTCACAATCAGTCTCAATCGTTATCCGTATCCATTTATAGAGCACAATTGAGTATCCCCTTCGACCCTCTCACAATGTAAGAGTAACCGAATATGGCTCACTACGTTCGTCGAATCAAGGGACGAAAAGATGGACGCATACATCCAACGTTTTGAAGAGCTATGCGATCAATCTTCAAATTGGTATGATCGCAATTTATGGCCTTCACTTTATATAATTTAAGTGCGAGCTTTTAAGCTGTACGTGCTTTGTCGTTTATTTGGTACAAGTTGCTACTCCACAAAATTAGCCTATATGATTATTTTTCCACAGTCTATTAAAGGTAAAAATGCCCCTCCTGTATTCAATATTATTTTCTAAATATTCAAAAAGATATTAGGGCTAAGTTCAAGGAAGCCAAGCCCAAAGCAGATGAGGGCCCATTACAAGTACTGAATCCGGATTAAGTCATATCTGTCAAGGATGGTGTGAACTCTCAAGTTTTAACCAAGATAATCAAGGTTTAACCGATCTTATGGTAGTCGATCAATTTCTCACCTGTTGCCCATAAAGACTTAGTCTGTTCATCTAAGAGAAGTAGGACTCTCTAGTTTAAACGAGATCGCTGAACTCGCGCTGATAGATTTCTTCAAGCTAGGGGTAAGAACCTGTGTTCCAAAAGGGAATAAGGGAAGACTTGAACCCTTATGTGACATCTGGCAATAACGAGGAGATACAAAAGTCATATTACTCAACCCCAACAACCAAAGTTTGTGGGAAATATGCCACAAAGGCGGCCACGATTCCAGCGCTTGTTATTCTGCCCAAAATGATCAAACAACAGATTTCCTCTTAATCGGCATTATTATGATAATAAGTTTAGCCGCGATAACAAGACAGCGGAGAAAAGATGGCACGCCCCATATGAAAAAGAAATAACACAATGCTGCCGTTACAATTTATGATAAATCTCTA
>JABUQX010028214.1:52500-70000 GCA_015478945.1 Trachelipus rathkii | reverse complement strand
TAAGATAGATATGTTTTATTATGTTTTTTTATATATTATATGTTCATTATTTATATTATTGTTTATTTATTTATTAATTTCTAATCATCATTTTATTTTTCATATTAAAAATTTCATGGTTCTTTTATCATTAAAATTTCTTTGATAGTATTTAAAATTAATATTTAATTATTATTATTTATATTTATTTATTTATAATTATTATTATTTTAATTTTAATATTTATTTATTTATTATTTATTATTTATTATTTATTATTTTATTATATATTATTATTTATTTATATTATTTATATATTATTAGTCAGTCTAATACAGTGAGTTATTGGTTTTATGCTATATTATTAAAAATGTTATGAAAAAAATTAATAATTCATCAGATATTTATCATTACTTAATGGTTATTATATTTTTATTAATTTATTATCATATATTTATATTTATAAATATAGATATATTATAATTTTATTTCTGTATTAACTAATTATTTGTAATTTTAATATATAATTTTATTATATATATCTACTGTTTGATATTCATTTTTGATTTAAAATTATATTCTTTGCTTTATTACTGCTTAATTTAGTCGTCTTTGTCATTTAGTTTAAAATATTATTTAGATTAATGATTTCTGATAAATATATTTGAATTATACTTATAATATTTTTATTTTATTATTTTTATTAAATATAATATTTGATATTATTTGTTAGATATATGTCATCTTGATGATTATGTGTCTCTAAATCTATTTTTGAGTTATAAATATTAATATTATATATATATATCCTTTTTATATGTATCAATTATATTAATATGAGTTTATTTCTCTCAGGAGAGAACATATAATAGATCTTGTTAAAATTCTTATTCGGTTTGTTTCAACTTTGATTCTCAGATATATGAGCTAATTCATATTTATACTTATTTATCACGTATATTATTATAATTATTATATATTTTTATATAATAATATATTTATATATTAATATTATGTTTAATATATTATTATATTTAATATTTATATATATTATATGTATTATTTTATTTATAGTATTTATTTATATATTATATTATATTATTATATTATTTTTTAAAATTTAATATTAAATTTATATTATATTATATTATATTTATATTTTATATTATATTTATAGTTATTATATTTATTTTTTATTTATTATTAATATATATATTATATATTATTATATATATTAAATATTTATTATAGATATTCAGATTTGTGCATCC
The DNA here is from genome assembly GCA_015478945.1 of Trachelipus rathkii. Lineage (NCBI taxonomy): Eukaryota > Metazoa > Arthropoda > Malacostraca > Isopoda > Trachelipodidae > Trachelipus > Trachelipus rathkii. Next base: position 68,750 of record JABUQX010028214.1, on the reverse strand, counting down.
TTAGATCTAATACTTTATTTATTTATTATCCACTCAATATTCCAATATATTATATATAGTTATCTTACTTACTTATTATATTATTTTATATATCAATAATGTATAATATGTATATTACATCTATTATACCTCTCTATATGTTATTGATATAATTCTTAGATTACATCTCATGTACTTGGTCCCTTTCACATATCTATGCTATAGGATTTAATTGTCATCTCAAGTCTCTCGTGTATTTTAAATTATCTATTACTCTACTTTTCTACTCTCTATTCTCTTTCTTTTTTTATTTCTCACTATATCGTTTTATCTTGTTTTCTCTTTATTATCATTTCTGACCGATTATTTATATTATAATTCTCAGGGGATGTTATATATTAATAGTTATTTGAGTGATCTTAATTGAGTGTATGTTATTAGTACTATATTATACTTGACCATTCACTGTGTATGTACATTTTATAAATTATATTCATTATAAGTTTATTTGATTAAATTATTTTTAGTTATAATATATAGTGAGGGTATATATATATATGATTTTATATATATTTATATTATGTGACTTAGTTTGGGCAGTATCGCTGATTAAATAAAGGTGCATAATTAAATTAATATATTGTATGGTATAGCGTAGTAGTATTATATGGTTCATGGAGTCTCAGTAGTGACAGGTTATATGGTCTCACTAGGTGTACGATGTAGCCACATGTGTATTCAGATCACTCTATCAGTGACTATATAAAGTATATACCTAAGTCAGTGGTGGTCCTAATTAGCGGTAGTTGTGAAGTCACCGCTATTTGTGATGGAGATTATCTGTGCTGTATGAGATACGATATGAGTAAATTATCGCTAACTAAAGGTGAGAGTATTTGAGGGAAGTAATATTTGTATGGTGGGATAGGGAAGATGTGGTAGTAGATAGGAGCTATTCCTTTCGACTTGGTATCCACTGTCATGCTATCTCTATAATACTTAGTACTTATTATTATAATTTCGTGAGTGTATTGATTTAGCGTAGGAAAGAGGTAAATGTAATCAAAGGTTAGGCAAGTTTAGCTCTTTGGGAGGTTTAAATAATAATTTGATGATAATAGAAAAGAAAGAAAAAAGTATTAATATAATAGTATAGGATATATATAGACTGTATGATATAATATTAAATTATTTATATATAGGTTTATTTATAATTACATTAATATATATATTTTATCATATTCTGTGATATAATATCATAAGGACTAAGTTAAAAGTAATAATGAGTAGTTTATAAACAGTATACAAATTGTACTAATTAATATTATCTCAGTATAATATATTATATATATATATATATTAATATATATATATATATTAATATATATAATAATTGATACACTAATAGTACATATATTATACTACTATATATTAATTAGTAATATATATTATATAAATTAATATATATCACTATCTATATGAATATACTATACCGGTGATCAGTATTATATATTATAGGGTAGCCAGGTAAGGAGTGTTTATTATATGCTCCTATACCTATACACTACTTAAGGTTAAACTTTGAGTGAGAGTTTTAAGTAATATATGCGAGAGAGTGTGATATTATGTGACTATAGAGTGTGATATTCACTCGCTATAATTATATACTCAATTTTCTTACTATAATATAATTAAAAAGTATTTAAAAATGAACGCTATTATTTAGCTCAATCATAATTAAAAGAGAACACAACTACAATGATATTAATAATAACTCATATTACGCTATATTAATACATTAATTGTGAGAATTCTATTTAGTTAAATAAACTTAGCCATATATATAGTGTAAACATTACCTCTAATATTACTGTGAATTCTATTATGAGAAGTAAATATTTCTTATGCTCCATCACCGGTCGGTACACGATGAAATTAATTTATTTATTTACTAATTACATACTTATATTATAAGGATACGAGGTGACGCTATAGTCTACTGTATACCTATACCTTAACATGTCAAAATTTTCCCTCTATTTAACTCCTATCAAATTTTTTAAATTATACATCAATCCAGTAAATATAGAATTAAAAATGTAGTTGCTTGTGTGAGTATCATGTTTAATTTAGTGTCATCTTAAAATATATATATATTTGTTTAGAGTATATATATGTATTGCTCACTTGCCTTCAACAAATCATTTAGAGATATTAAAGTGCATCGGGACTATTTCATTTATATAATATATTTTATATCATCATCTCGATTATTATATTAATAAGCGGAAGATTAATTTAATGGCATTAATATATATACAATTTAAATAATATAAAATTATGAGAGTGAAATATAAATATTGCATAAATGACATGATATGTAGTAGTATTTTATATTCAAAATAAATTAATAAATAAATACCTGTAATTATAACTTATCTATAAAAACACAGCTTTATTTTTAAAAAATTGATAGGCCTAAGAAATTACTCAAATAGAATGATGAAATATTGCTGAATTATAATAATTATATATATATAGTGAGAGTGTAAATAATATAATGTAATATCAGATCTATTTTCATTACTCTAATGATAATGTATAACTTGAATACATGATCGGTGAGTACGTTATATATATAAAATAATATGATTATATATCATAAATTGTTATTCAGTGAGAGTGAGATCTGTAATCACTTATTCGAGTGATATTAGAGTATATAAATATATATTATAAATTAAATATATATATAAAATAATAATAATAAATATAATAATAATAATAATAATTATATAAATTATAAAATAAATAAAATATAATAATAATAATTAAAAATAATAAATATTAAATAATAATAAAAATAATTAAATAAATAATAAAAAATAATTAAGTAATTATATAAAAATTATATATTTCCTATAAGAATTATAAGAAGAATAAAATTATTAATTTAATTAAATAATTAATAATATAATAAATAATAGTTTTAAAATTATAATAATTAGAAAAAAGAAGTAAGAAGAATAAAGACCGGCTAAGAAATAATAAATGACACCATAAAACAAGTTATAAATATTATTTACAATAAATATAATAATAAAAAAGAAATTAAATAATTAAATAAATTAAATAAAAATAATAATTAATAAATTAATAATAAATTATAAATATATAAATATAATACAAATTAAAAATTATAAAATAAATATAATTAATTATATTAATGAATTGATATAATATATATAATATTTAAATAATTAAATTTATATTATATAAAATAAAAGACTAATATTAATAAGAATAAGAAGAATAATTGATAATAAAAGATTTGAATAATAATAATTAATTAGAAGTAATAATAATGATATAATTATGATTTATATATTCTATTATAAATATAAATTAATATAATTAATAATAAATATAGAACTCATGATACATACTCACAAGTGATGATATTAATACTTTCCTCAGGTACGACCACTGATAATTATTATAATAAATATTAATAATAAATTAATATAATAATATAATAATTAATAATAATAATTAATATTATATTAAATAAAATAATAAAAATAATAATAATAATAATATAATAATTTAATAAATATATATATTAATTAATAATTAAATTTATAATGAAAAATAATAAATATAATAATAATATAATAATAATAATAAATAATTAAGTATAAATAATAATAATATAATATATTCCTCTATGTATATAGTATTCTCTGCGCTACCTTGGCGAGAAATTTTTAGAAAGACTGGGGTCGAATTAAGTTCGTTAAACTCACTAATGACCGGACGTGTATATTTACAATAGTTATATATCCTGATCACATCACGCTATCTATAATATTGGATAATTTAGAATTAGTACTTATACGAGGCTCAAAGGTTTAACGATAATGGTCCACTTGTCATAGTTATGTGTCGATTCTCTTTACAATCAGAGTTTCTAGCATAGTAAGACATGAAATTAACGTACTTCTATTTAACGATCACCTAGACGAGACGATCTATGATAATCTCTCTGAAGAGCTCTCTCTCAAGTTTTATATAATGTGAATTTAACTCAAATGGGATAACAGAGGGGATAAAATCAGCAGAAGTTACTTAAAAAAAGTAGTGCTTCAAAAGAGCAACTATTATATCGGAGATTAGACTCTTTAATTAACCGGGCTGTACATTGTACATAATAACTTTATTTGATATAGAAGATTTAAGATGTTATTCTAAAGTACTTCACTTACTTGCAGAGAAAGAGTGACTACAGATGATTTTCCGTAAGAATATAATTATTTAGTAAGATAAAGTACTGTAGATTATGCTAGTTATATTTGGACCAGGTCTTTCCCTAAGTTAGGAGAAATAGATGACAGGTATGAAGTCATAAATAAAGGTCAAGGTGCTTCAGAGAAATAAGATTTTAAATTTACCAATATATGACATATTGCAATAGACGAAAAAAGTATCAATTGGAAATTGAATGATACATTCTAGAATAACTAATAAATATATATTCAATAATAGACATTTTCCGTAAAGAATAAATTATTGAGTAAGATTGACTAGTATATACTCACGATTTCCTCTGTTATTTATCTGTCTGTATTGATATATTATACTTTTATTGTATTTGATATTACCATTATTATTGAAAAACTAATATGTTTTGATATTTATTTTCAGATTCTGTACCTAATACATATTAATATATTTTACTGAGAAAATATATAATCATTGAGAAACTATTGAAGCATATATAACATTATTATATATAATAGATATATAATATAAGTGTAGCTACTATTAAACTAATTAAACGTAATATTGTAAATAATGACGTAATATATTTTAGATGATTTATTATGTCTTACTATAATCAATAAAGTCAATGGTCGATATAAATCGTAAATATCTATACTTTTATTTTTTATGAGTAACATGTAAAACGGCTTGTCATGAATGAAAATTTTTATATTTTATTTTATATCAATCCAGTGCTATCAGAGTGCTATATTTATCCTCACATGGCGTTTCAATGATACATGCATTACTGTTATTCGCTTTCACACGAGGTACCGGTCGATGAGGGATCACTCTCTGTGAGTGTTATTCATGTAAAATAGTATAATTGTATCTGAATTATGTGTGAGTTTAAAATGATGTGCATAACAACTATTGTGTGCCTAAATCTGAGCTAGTGGAAAACTGATATACAGTATATGCATGTGTGTTCCTGTCTCTATACAAGCTACAGTTATATGATTAATATATAAGTGATGAAAAATATATATATATAAAAGAGTTTATATATTTAGATGTTATATGTGTTGTCACGGCATATTCTAACATATATTGTTATATTTACTATATATTTAATTTCTGTTGAAGCACGCAATATTCGATTAAAGATATTTGCAAGCTCATTATATTCTAGCCTATACAGTTACTATATCATATAACTGTCCACTGATGAAAAATTATTAATATTTATATGATATACAAATTGAGTGACATAAATAAAATAAATCTATGAGCAATATTTCTACTATTTATTTATATTTATTATAATTATGTTTTAATAATAATAATAGTAATAAATATATTAATCATTATAATGATTATAATCATTCATTTATGTGACATATATATTAATAAAAATCAGCTATATTAATATTATATATATTATAATATTATTAATATATACAATCACCTAATAGTTACAAACGTATATATTTAAGTATGTATCAATACTTATATTATATAAAATTTTAAATAACATAATATTCAAATAATAGACCTACTACTCATTATATTATAAACTTCTAACAAATAGAGATTAATTTATTATAATTATAATTATAAAACTAAAAAAAATAAATATATACCTCATAGCAAGTAATTGGGCCTAGACTCGAGTCATTAGTCTATCCTTTAGTATTAGATCAACGATAGTAATGATAAAAGTCAGCTTACCTAGCTATAAAAGGGGAATGGTAATTAAAATGGTAGCACGTTAGTTTAGCTTTGGACGCCTCAAATGGAACACTCTAGGTAATTACTGCAACACTTCTAGTCCATATACCTTCATAGACATTATATATCACGCCGAGCTGTCAATATCTACGAACAAATATCTCAGTGTTAAGTAATTATATGCCTTATTCTATCGAGATTTTATGGACGTCTAGGTGTCTGACCTGTAGTATCTATTATCTTGAAATAGATATTAGTGTATTAAGATACCTATTGTATCTATCAGACTTTCTTTCTTCTCACTAACGCTAAAGTTCCAGCTCATATAGCTAATAACTAGCTTATACATAGTCGAGCTTATATTAGTAAATCAGGAATATACTTTCTATGCTGTATTACTTATTAAACGCTGGATCACGTCACTTCCTGAATTGACCTATATATATCTCCTATGATATACAAACATACTTGCCGAGAACCAACATACTTGACCAATCAATATTTTTATGTTATTGATGTGACTAAATCTATAGTGATGGAGCGACACTCATACATAGAAGAATAGCTCACGTCATTTATGTGAATAGTTATTTAGATATTCTCGCATTTATCAATACTAATCTGGACACATGTTTATTTAGATAGTAGACTATAAATACTCATTACTCAGTCTGATAAATTAGTCACCTACTCGCACATTGAAGGTTTATAATTACTCACTTCACTATGTCTATGCCTTAATACTACTATTACAATATAATTCAAGATTTTAACGTAAAGTAGCATTTGAGCAACTATATAAGCAGCCTAATAACTGATTATTAGAATAGACTTTACATAAGTACTTAATATTCACGGAAATTCCTTGTTTTTCAGCTGGCAGTAAATCTGTCATCATGCCCTAGTATACAGAGTGTAGATAGATTCTTCTATATACTTGATGACAATGTATCCTATATAATAGACATATTACTAATCAGCCCTTCATAACCTTACTTGTTATTTTACTACACGTAATACAAGTCTTATCTCAACCTCTAATTCCTATTCTATTCACCAAGGTATTTGTCGTTAACTTTCACATATATCATATTTATTATATGAGTTATATGAGTCTATTTGCATTAATTATTTGAGTATGTTAGGTTTCAAACTCGATTGTAAATAAATTTAGTATGGTGATAATTAATAATAGGAGTGTTACTTATTCGTTATAATGTATTATAATCTCTCGTGTAGTGACTTCCTGTCAAAGAGTGTGTGGCTGTTATAGAGGATGTGTAAAGGAGCACACACCCGAGGACCACACGGAAAAGAGGTGACTCTTAGCACTTAAGAATGAGCTCGACTGTATAGCTTTGAGAGACACAGAAACGCCCAGCCTTACTGGTGAACCAGCTCTATATAACCATATGTTTTATATATATTACTTAATATATATCGAGAGAGGAGTGGAGCCAGATCTATTGAATAACACATTCACTCCTCTATGGCAGCTTCAACGGGGTGTCAGCCACCGTACCTTATATTCTCACAGTTATACTATCTTGCAGTATATGTTGGTGTGAGCGTATCGCATGACCGCATGAAGAGAACACCACGAATATAATATCTCCATACCTCTCTCTTTTACATACATCGCTCACAGAATTCAGCGTCCTAGAATCTCATGATGAGACTCATGCTTCTCTATGCAATCTCACTGAGTGTGTCTCTTCAGGTTTCGGTATGCCTTACCAGCCATTTCCTCTTTCAACTGTCAGCTTCTCAAAGGTAGCCGCACCTTCTCTTTCTTCGACACCTCTATTGGCCTCAATCTGGATGATATCCTCTAACACATCTCACGTCTCTTTTTTCTGGGAATGGGTTTCATATACCACTAGCTTCTACACTCCTGCAGGTTATGAAAGGCACTCCCAAGAACCCTCTCGACCATACTACGACATCAGCATCAAGACCGTCTCACTCACTGATCGCACGCACACGCTACACCACACTATTACACATATACTGGGGCGCATGGGTGTAACTTCGAGGCCCTTCCTTCTATTATCATCTCGTTCTCTTTTGCACACACATACACACCGCACACTTCGCATAACTATATCAAACAATGGAAAGACCTTTTCTCACATGTTATCATATGTCTCTCGCTCGCTGACGAACTCGTCTCGCATCTACCACCTCTCTGCGAGAGATTGTCGTGGTCGCAATCTTCTTCTCAACATTCTCCTCCTCCGATAACACTTCTCTCTTGTACTTCTCCAATCTTAGATTTATACCCTCGTGCTATATATTCACAGCACCTAATACTTAAGCTTTCACTACTGTCATTAAGCACATGTGATATAAGACGTATAGATGACCGCCAGTTCTGATGTGAAAGCACGACATCTATATAATAACGCGCACTACCACACAATCGAAACTCCTTCATTTAGTTCTTTTATCCGAAATATCTCTCTCTCTCTCATTTCAGCTTGAGTGTATCTTTGTTAAGGGCCAATCGAACTTTTCCTCTACCTAACCATGCAAATCGCGTACCCAAAACTTATAAATACCTGCATCTCACAGTCTCCATCCCTCATTTCCACGGTTTTGTACTTTCTCTGTTAAGTACAAGTTTCATATCACGGTATCCAATTTCCTAAGAGTAGTGTCCAAAACTTCCCGACATAGAGGTACGTTTCTTCGACCTTCTCAAGCCATTTATTTTCACGTTACACACACAGCATTTCGTGTCTCCTATGAGTGATTTTGCACAGATTCCATTCTCTAGTCTACTCACCACTCTGAACGCAACTTGCACGCTCGTGGAGGACCTCGTCTTCATATTCACAACCATTCACACCAATTATTTGTTCTCGCTCTCATATCTATCCTATATTTAATCTTAGTCGTCTCTCACGTTCACACTATATATATCTTCTTTCTTAATACATACACCCCAGACCCCAACCTACCTCTAATCACCTTCCCAACCTCGCCATCCAATTATAGTTCATGATCACAAAATGAGACTATAGAATTTTGCACTACCATCTCTCAGGGACATTTAATTGTTCGACACCTCTGGCTCAAACACGCCAACTTGAGTGATTTCACTTGCAATATTACGAAAACATTCAGATATATATAATAGAGACACTGCTCCAAAGATTGATATGAAGACGACATCTAATATTTTCGCATTGACTATTGGAGCATGGAGATCACATTATACACACCCACGACACTATTCTCTATCACATATTAATTAAATATGGACTATAGAAATAGACTGAAATTTTTTCAGTTTTCCTCAATTATGTGGTGTGAGGACGCCCATAGCTATTAATTCGTATTTTCATGACATAAAAGATCAACCCATATAGGCGCGTAGAGCGCACTTGTTTATATAGTTTTTAAAATTAGTCGCTGAAATACTATATCGTTGTGAGATAGTTTATGTAGAGAGATTTATATACAATGTCTAATTGTCTCATTTCTTCTAGCACTCTGTGTCATAACTGTTATCGAGTATAACACCCAGTCAGTAGCTCTTGTGTACTCTCACTCTTTATATTAATCAAAGGACTCACATAATCTCTCTTTTATCAGAAATGACTATCACAAGTATGAAACTATAGCACACTGATCTTTATGCGGCTCTCTACAGTGTCCATATATTTATATATAGCTTTATATTCGATCGATGATAAAGAACTTATTTATTAATTTGGGGTACATATCAAAGTATTTTAAAATATAATTAATAAAGTGATTGATGATTAATCAATAAAGTATTTAATGTAATAGAAGCGGATAAACTTACTATTTTTAAAATATAAAAATGTTAAGAGTAAATGTATTATTATTACTATTTTTTTAATATAATTATTGAGTATAAAATTTGATTTTAATAGTGTGTGTATTTTGATTTCACTGATGATTTATAATTATGCTTTACTGGTCATCAAGTGCTTCGTTTTTCGAAAACTACGACATTTGCACTCTACGCCGTGACACACACTAATCAACACACTACTAACATCAACATACACGCTAGTAACACACACAGCATCACATATATAATATATATATATAGTATATATTATATTATATGATATAGTTTATTAATTAATATTATATATAATAATTATTATATATATTATATAGTATATATTAATTATAATATTTATATTATTATATAATATATATATATGATTATTATTATAATATATATATATATATATATATTAATATTTATATATATATTAGATTATGATATCTGAGTTATACTGATCGGTGTGGACTTAGTGAAACCTGTATATATAACCAGAGGGGAGGCGTAAATATACATAGAGGGTAACCAGTAAGATGAGAAGATGAATTTGGAAAGAAGAAGGATAGTCAGAGGCGGATTTTATTTGAAGAGAATTGAAATAAATATATATATAGTATGATTACTGGGATTTACTACTGAATGATTTGTAATTGTGAGGTATAAATATTTTTTAATAAATGAAAGAGAGTGATATTATAATATGAAAAGATTAAAGATAATGAGATAAGCGTTATTGATGTCATATATTAGTGTCTAATGAAATTCCAATGGAAAATAAAATATATGAGTAATTTTTTGTGAATTTTTAATAAAAATAATAGTATAAATAATATTTTAAACATATAAATTTATTTCATTTGTAATCTGGGTCGGAGTAAGCCAGCAAATTTTTATAGTAAATTCATTTTTATCCTTATATGGTAATTTTTGGAATAATTATATTATTAAATAACAAATAAATATAAATTTATATAAAGAATAATTTAAAAATACTATAATATGATAAAGAGTTGGAAGCTGCGTTTCCCAAGTTATTCGTCCGAGTACCATTAAAATATGAATGATAAAATTTTCCAATATTCGTTTATCACCACTTAGGTTTAATAAGCATAGGGGCTCTTTAGGAAACCCCTCCTTTCAATAACATATTATTATTTACTTTTCACCGCGAAAATGTTGGTGATTAATCGTTAAACTCACATACAATTATAAATGTAATTAAACATGATTTTGGTGAATATAATGATAATAATAATAATAATAATAAATATGTTAATGATAATTTTAAAATATGGCTGAATAGATGGTAATTAAATTTATTAATATATAGTGAATTATATATAACAAACATACTTATAGTAATAACAGTGATTGTGGTGATAAATGATAATAATATAAAATATAAGTATTATATTGATTATAAAATAATAATAGTAAAATTTTTAATATTTTTTTATACGTGGTAAAATATATATAATTAATATATAGTGAATATTGTGTAGTATAGCATAACAATTATATTATATTATTTATATAAAAGCATAGTGCAGTGCTCATAATATAATTAATTATATAATATCAATATTATAGCAATTACTCTGTGATTAAATAGTGAATATAGTGTTTAGCAATTTAATAATAATATTAAGTGATGATAATAATAGTAATGATAATAAGGTATCTTATGTATTTTTTATAAAAAAATATATATATATTTTTCAATATTTAATTATTATTATATAAAAGCGGCCCGTAAATATAGTCAGTTTTATAGATATCACCACTTACGCCAATATAACCATATAAGCTGAAGTCCAGGTTCGCAACTTGAGTACGGGTTGGATAAGTGTGAAGTCTTAGTTTGTTGGGCGTAGTGTACTATAGAGTGCTTCTGAGTTGTCACGAGAGCTCCCTGCCTAAGGTACGATTTTAATGTATTATACGGAGGACGAGCCCGCCGCGTCCTGTATTGTAGATAGACTCTGCTCAGTGTAAGCTCACGTGAATGGTATATTGAGTTTATATTTCTAGTATAAAAAAATAAAATAATAATTACTCACTTACAAATGTCATGTCGTACTTTTTGGATATTTTTTTGAGTATTATTTAATATGCTCAGATACTAATTTTACAATTTTACAATATATCATTCAGCACTTTTTTTTTAAGCTTCTGAAAATGAAAATAATAGCGATAATTTTTTTCTGTTCTTTAATAGCACTAATAGTATACGGATGAGATTAATTACTCAGGTCAATATTTGTAGTATGAATTAGTTATACGTCATGGGGAGATAATATTTTCTTTGAGTTAATTATATTATTATTATGTATTATTATTGTTACTAATTAGTTTTCTCAGAGACTTTTACTTGAGTTTCTCTGCGCAGCCACAATTTTATCAACGAAACAGAGCTGGGTTATTTGTTAGGAAATTGCATGTAACATATTACATAAAATCAATATATCATATTTTGTGCAAAAACATTTTTCGGTCATCACAAAAAACAAAAAATTTTTCGTATTAGATATCACTGTCATTCGCCTATATACATGCGAGTTCAGCAACAAGCACGACAAAATTTCGACCCTTCATTGTTCTTCCTCGTTATATAAATGACGTGTATTCACGTGTGGTCGTTCTCTAGGCCAGGATGCTATATTCGGATTAGTGGAGCCAGAACATGTGATGCCATTGTGCATATTATTTTCTAGTTTGACTAATCCAATCATATCTTGGTTCTCCTGTCTCCTTCACTCTCACTTCCTGATCCCTCCGCGTCCCAAATCTCCTAACGTGACGTCCTCTGCTCCTCTGCATTCTCTCCATATTTGTCCAAACATTCTTAACATTTCCTACTTCGGTTCTATTCTATATTTCCTGATAATCCATATCTCGACAAATATTAAAACATTTAACTATTCGTCTAGTCATTATTACCAATGATAAGCCTTTACGTTATTGAATTTTCTTACTTCACACCTCTATATCTCTCTGTTTATAACTCTTATACCACATGTGATTTTTGAACGATTAAATTCTACTGTCATCTCGATATATATAGACTTCGCATGGTATCATCTTCTTAAATATAACACACTCTCAACATTTAGTGTTCTGTCTCTTCCATATGATGACTCTGTAGGCTTATATATCCAATTCTTCCCCTGATATATTTTTCACTACCCACAGTTTTGTCGAATATGATGTTGACACATATCGGTGGTGGAGATCGACTCACTTACAAATTGCTATCTCATTGTCTTTATTCAATAAGACTCTCAGTCTAGTTAGAGTGCTATAAGATTGTCACCTAGTAGGTGTAGTAATAGAGTTTAACCGCTTGAAATGTCTTTACACTTTTTATCGGAGAGATATCTTCCTCAAACTACGATTCATTATTGGCTTTTTCTTGCATTCCCTTTTCCCTTTATCATTCGCTTATACATGAATTTTTTCAGTTTGTCTTTTATATATTTGCGAAGGAGAGTTCGGAAACATAGTCTCTCTCTCATCTTCATGTTGACGGCCTTAATATTTGACTAGAACCGCCAATTATCGACCTCGTTCCTTGTCCCTTAGCCTTTAAAGGATCTCCATGCGGTTAATTCAAATTGATTCAAGTTTCATCAAAAGTGCATGGTCCTCTATATCAATCCTAAGCACTCCTTATTTGTGGCCCTACAAATATAGTCTTCGCAAAGACACTCTTACACTTTTACAGCGCTCACTTTGTCCTAGAGAATTTATCCTTTTTTACTCGTTTTAGGAATTCCCAGCTCATAGGCATCTCAGCTTTTGTTTATCCATCGACTCTATTACAAAATTTTTTTCATAACCACCCTTCCTGACAGTTTTGGATGTGCAAAGACGGAAGATTTAACGAGTTAGGTTTCACAAGTGGTTCGATACACAATTTACAATTTTTATTTCAGCGTATTAGAATTTCTTTAGGCACATTGCTTCTCTTGACCAAATGATTTTTGCTGATACTCTCTGTGTCCTATCTTTCTCGACTCACATATGAAAACAACAAAATCTTACTCATATACTCCATAACTATGTGCGTATGACCTAATCAAAAGTGCTATAATATCTAAATTCGTCTGCATATATTCAAGAATGCCCTGCTCGTACTTCTGCTATTTTCGATAACAAAATTTGTGGCGATTGTGTATCAGTCGTGTAAAGTCTCTTTCTATGGGCCTCCATTAGGCAATAAGGAGTCGAAGGTTTTTCACATTTCAATTTAGACGTAACACTGCTTTTTTAAACTAGGAATTTAGAAAGAGACATCTCCTTATTTAAACAAGGTTCACAATTCCCTCAAGACCCACAATTGCACAGTCTCACCCAATAACTTTCCTCTCTTATTTAACATCGAATCAACAATCAGTACATCACTAAATTGGCCGCTCTAAAGAGAAAATTTCGAAATTTACTGCATTCGCGTTAGAGATTCCGAAGTAAGGAAATTAGTAGTTCCCTTCTAAGGAGATTCCAACCCTTTAATCTAGATTCCAATAGTTCTGCCTGTTTCTTTACTGTCTGTTTCTTTGACAATGATAGATTGCGAACTAGATCATTGAGTTCATGCTGTTAAATTCTATGAGGTTTCTGTGACAACTTCCATCAATAATCAACGGGCTCTTCAAAAGTCCGTTCCATTCTTCACTGCGACGAAATTGAGTAATCTTCTTCGTCGGAGTTTTATGAGACGGAGGTAAGGATCCCAACATTCTTTCTCAAGCAGAGTGGTGACAGGGTAATATGATGGAAGCTCCTACGTCCTGTGAGGATACAGATTGGCAGCCCTAATTAGCCCCGACAGATAGGTTATTTGGATATTTATGGTCTTCTTGGGTTTCGAATTGTTATTTCAGCAATTTTTGTAATTAGTCAAAAATCAACTCGTCCTTGCGTGATCATTTGGCCTCTTCCACCTCTCCATTCTCATTGGAATTGGCAAATGGCAATATGTCTGGATTGTCGATTAATGCAATCCGCCACTTAAGTACATCAATTACACCCAAGACTGTACAGCAAATACGCAGGTTCGGTCCCGAAGAATTTATCTTCGACTCAACCAAGCTTATCTCTTCAACACAAATTAAAAGTTTTATATTTTCCTTTTTTTTCATTATTATATATGGAGTAATATTCCTCATTTGGGACTTCAACGTTCGTATATGTAACAAAAAATATTAATTTGGATCATTTTACAATTTCGTGGTATTTTAATTAAGGTATCTGATCTGTAAGTGAAGTCTTGCCTACATTCAGTACGTTAGGGAGGTTGATTTATGGAGGGTGCTGGAGGAACATGGAGAATAGGGGGTAATTTAGGTAAAGGTATTAGGGACTTTTATAGAATAGCAGAATGTGTGTGAGAGTATTAGGAGGAGTGAGATGTTTTCGACTGCTCGGAAGTAGTGGCGTTGAGACATGCAAGGAACACTCATCTCCAATGTAAAAGATAATGTCAAATTCACGATATAGAGGTTCTTCACTGTGATAGTTATCATAATATTTATTTGGACACAAGTAGCCTTGTCTCTGAGTACTCTCTCCCGTGCTCTATCGCCACTACGCGATAAATACGAAGGAGGGGGAGGGGAGAGGTGCTCAAGCTTGTATTCGCATCCGCCTCAACTTAATACTCTCAACAGGATGGGGTGATAGAATGGGAAGTGAACATGATTATTTTGCTGATGATACTAACACATTTGGCTGTCGTGAGATTACCGTGAGTAAATATGCGCCCATAGATAAAGGGTTCCTTTAGTACGTATAATTTTTGTGAGTGCGCGCCACTAGTTGCCAAGTGTTCTCTTTGACCAGCAACCGACTAGTGTGGTCGACACATAATTCACAAAGCTGTCTCTCACACTCTAGATCATATATAACTTCCTAGGCTTAAGCAGATATACTAAAAAACAAGCTGCTTACCGCATACTACCGTGTTCTCTCATCGTTCGCTTTCACTATAGGATATATAGTATATGAGTAAATATACAGATTAGAGGGGTATATATATATATATATATAATATATATATAATATATATACTATATATTATAATATATATATCTATTATATATTATATAATATATATATATATATATATATATATATATAATAGTATTATATATAATATATTGTGTGTGTGTGGGAGTAAAATTGTCAAATGCAACTTCCCATATTTTTTTCCACGAAGCCTACACCTGATAATTACAGCAAACCAATACCAATATATATATATATATATATATATATATTATATATATATATATAGTATATCTCATATACTATAAAGATATTTTATATAAATTATAAAAAATACGTAATATTAGTGATGCAGCAGATGTCATTTTTTCGCATCTGGCCGCAATGCGGATGCGGACGTTTGATTTTAAATATCCGCGGATGCGGATGTTTGATATATAGTATA
>JABUQX010028214.1:22500-47500 GCA_015478945.1 Trachelipus rathkii | reverse complement strand
AGATACGCATAACAGCAGCCGTGGATGCAGACATGCTCGCAAAGGTTTGGGACGAGTTTGACTACCGTACGGACATATGCTGTGCATCCAGTATTTCAAAAAGAATCATCCGATTTGAAAAGAGTTTATTATGAAAACTATTGAACATAGAAATCTGCAATTAAATTTGTTACAATGCTAACATAATGTTGCTTTCACATACCAAATCAAAGATTACTCCAATATGTCCCGCCAGTGGATGCACAGCATATGCCCCGTACGGTGATGCGCGCGTCACAAACCTTTGCAGCGTAATCTTGCATCCCACAGGCGCACTCATTGCTCTTAAAAAAAAACATCTTCAGTTCAGTTGTAGCGGGTGGTTTATACGCATAAGGAAGATACGCATAACAGCAGCCATTGCAGGCGGTGGATTACGGAGAGACGCGCTCGCATGCAGACATGCTCACGTATATAAGAGATTTGGGACAGGTTTGGCTGCTATGCAGAACTGCTAGTACATCAATGACAGAACATCTTGGCTACATTTAATGGTATGGGAAAATATGCTGTCTCTCAGCAACATAAACACAATTGCGAGATTTCTGCAAATTTCAATGATTTTCATCTTTTCAAATCCAGAATCATTCTTTACGACTTACCACCTTTATATATATATGTATGTATATATATATGTATATATATATAATAACCAACCATATATACTTGCCTTATGCATAAATAATATATATATATATATGCTAATATATATAACTAATAACATATACAGCATTTATGCATATGTATATATGTATATATATCATATAATAACCAACCCAACTATATGCGCCTTAACCATAGCATAATAACAACTGTATATATATAGCAACTGTATATATAACAATAATAACATATATATATACTCATATAATAATATATACAGTATATATGTGAAGGCCCTGATTCACAACCGTCATTTTTCTCACATTTCTCTTGCCGATACGAGGTCTTCTCACTTATTTTATATGCTCTTTTAATTTGTTGATAAGAACTGTGTTGTTATTTAATCTTGTTTTACTGGATTGGTATGGCATATACAAATTTAAATTTTTGTGTTCCTTAGTTCTCATTTCTTTGTTAAGTGTTTAAGGTTCAAAGTAGCATTGAAATTTTCATGCCACTCTATAATTCAACACCGCCTCAGTGTAAGGATTATTTTCCAATTTAGTAAGATCATGGGTGATATTGGAATTCCGCTTAGGTAGCTACTTTCACTTTTATTCAATGTAATAAAATTTTGTGTATTTTCTTCTTAAAAGTAGGAATTTTATAACACATGATCTTCATGCTTTTTCATATGGGAAGAGTTAGCTTCATTTTAAAAAGCTATTTTTCATTACAACACAGAAATTAGGTTTTCAACATAATTTGCTATACTTTTAATTTTCTGTTGTATCTTTTTGATGTTAGTGAATTAATTAGCATATGACCATATGTGGCAGAGATTTACAGTAGCAGAACCATATATATATATATATATATATATATATATACTTTATATATATATATATATATATATATAAACATATATATATATATATAACATATATATATATATACTCTACTACTATATATCTCTTATATATATATATATATATATATATATATATATATATATATATATATATTATATATATATATATATATTTAATATACTTATGTATTAATAATATATATATATATATATATATATATATATATATAATATATATATATATATATATATATATATATATAATATATATATATATATATATATCTTTCATAACAATATGTATGTATATATATATATGTATTTAAATATATATATAACCAATATATTATATATGTATATATATATATATATATATAACCAATATGTAATAATAATAACTCTTGCTAATTTGCATATTTATATATGCATATACACATATTTTTGAATGTATAAGAAATATTTTATTTAAAGTTATATGAGCTTCAAATTAAATTTTAGAAAGGAAGAACTCAGATAAGTAGGTAATTTGGCGGTGAGAAGCAGGAAGGCCTGATAAGTCAACTAAGGCCCCACACCAGATACAATCCCTCTGCTTGCATATTTCATGATGAAGAACCCACACCAAGGCCCACTCGACTAGACAAGATATGGGTCCAGATTTCGGAGCTAGCGTTTCAGTAGATGAATCACGAAAATGACATTGGTAGATACGTTGGACATTCATCTATGATTTCGACTGAGAAAAGAAACAGTTACTGAAAGAGTGTTGGATTCCACCTAAGACCTATAATTTTTTGGAAGATGTTACCCACTTAAAGAGGAAATTCAATTATGAATGGTTGGAGACATATTCACCTTGGCTGACATATTCCAGGCGCCTAAAGGGAGCATTTTGCAAGTTTTGTATTTTATTTCCACCAAATTAAAGTTCGGTCAGAGGAGTCCTAGGCTCTTTAATAATAAGACCTTTCACTAATGTTCATGCGGTTTGTAAGGGACATACAAACACAGAGTGGCATAAAACTGCTGTTGAAGCTGCAAGATTGTTCCTACAGGACGTGCCAGTAGACATCCAAATTAACCAGCATTCTAAGAAAATCGTAGAAGAAAATAAAAAAATATTATCCTCAATAATAGATGCCGGAGATCAGTCATTGAAAAACCATTTTGAAAAGGGAAGAAAAAATGCCACGCCTGTCAGTTCAGATTCAGAATAGGGTCTGTTCTCTATGTGGGCCCACTACTGAGGAAAACATCGTTAATAACGTAAGGAAACGTGCACGTATAACGCCAGCTGAAACCGCTGATATTTCTGGAAGGGAACAATTATATAGAGTTGCGCTATTTCGACAAAGAGTCCGATAAAGCAAAGAGGAATTTATTGGCTTTGTAGAACTGAAAGCGCTTGACGCAAAACCATTGCGAGAAAGCCATTGACGATTTTGTCACGACCGAGGAACTGGATCCCGAGTTGCGTGGGCTTGGGTTTCGATGGTTGTTCTACGATGTCTGGCAAAGAAGGAGGTGTCAAAGCAATATTGCGGAAAAAGTATAAAAAAAACATTGTTTTTTTTTACTTTCACACAAACAAATCTAGTAAATAAATGATTTGAACACAATACCAGAAATCGGCAATACTGTGGGAACTAAAGGACATTATTACGTGTTTTCGCGAGTCGGTCTTGAGAAGAAAAATTAATGCAAACATCCCCAGCTGCCCAAGAGGCAGGTAGTCTGAACAACACAGAACAGATCAGAATGTTTAGGAAGCTTACTGTACGAATGATGCCAAGCATTAGAAATCTTTCCATTGAAGGAAATACCGCCACAAGAAAAAGCGCTTTTCATTCAGAGGCGTATAAAGTCACGTCATTCATCATGGCTATTATATTGATCGCGAAGTACTCTGCGATGTTGGGGCAGTTGTAAATGCTCTCCAATCTAAGATCTTGGATATCGTCAAAATCTCGCAGCACATTCACATATTGTGGAAATGGTTAGGAGCAATCGGAAAGATGAAGAAAAAATCGCCGATGAAGTGTTAAAAGAAGCTAATCAAATCGCCGGGCAACTGGGACTTGATCTGAATATACCACGGATTGTTGATAGCAGCAACACCGCAGCAACCATCCAGTAACAAATCCCACGGAGTTCTGGAGAAGATCGTTAATAATTCCGTATCTGGATTCTACAACCTCTTCTTTGGAGTACGGTTTCCACTGAGAAAATACACCTGCTTATGTATTGACATATCTACATCCTTTCCACATACTACACTTATAACAATCGATGAGTTAAAGGAAAAGACAGCTTCATTTATAGTTTTCCACTTAAAGGTATAGAGAAGAAAACTAGAACTTTAATTTTTACAAAATTTGGAAGGACAAGAAACTGAGTAGTGAAAAACTAAAAATCTTGTTATCTCCCAAGTCTTAAAGGAGGCTGAACCTTTCTTTCCGTCGACATTGACGATACTACTCGCCCAGCCATGCAACACCAGTACAGTAGAACACTCTTTTTCAGTACTCTGCGAAGGACCAAGACTTGGCTGCGATGTACTATGGAAGACGACAGTTTAAACGGACTGGCTATGATGAGTGTGCACAGAAGAATTTGTTTTGACAGGCCAATGATTATTTTTATTCAAACGGTAGTTGATAAATTTGCGTTGAACAAGGAAATACTTTTTAATAGCTATCAATTTTGCAACTACTCTATATTGTGAATTTCATTGCATATTGTATTTAATATTCTATTGTTTTAATAAAATAAATTTTTTAAATATTAATCATTTTATCATCCACACAAATTTTTCTGGTTTTTATCAATATGCTTTTTAACATAATATATGTATCCATATAATATATATATATATATATATATATATATATATATATATATATATATATATATAATAATAATAATAATAACATATATATATATATATAACAATAATAATATCTTTTATATATATATAATAATATAACATAATAATAATATATATATAATATATATAATAATAACATATAATAATATATAATAATATATTAATAATATATAATAATATATATATATATATATATATATAATATATATATATATATAAAGCTCTATAAAATTTAAGAGAAAACTACCACTGACGAAAGGAGCTGGCGACGTAATATTGCTAATCTATCTAGAATGGTTTCTTACCTCTCCACATGTATGCTTGGAAATATGTGATCACCAGACTGGGACTTGCTGGGCCTTGAAGCATTTTGAGCTGCGGTAAACACTTAATACATTTAAATACCATACGATCACCTTCTTCGTTTGAGCTTACAAACAAAAAATTCTTGTAGGTAAGGCCAGGGGTTTTGTGATCGACTTCCTACAGTCTCACTTCTAGCATTAGCAGAGCTACTAACAGTAGCGTTATCTACTGAAATATCACCTTCACTTGAAGAAATAGTAGGTATTGGACCGGAAATATTTTTACTTGACGTTTTCGTCAAGAAACGATCCATTTTATCAAGAGTTAAAAGTCTTTACGATCGGAAAAAAACACAATCTATTTCAGCAATAGTTGAATTTAGACTAATAACGCTGCGCATACAAAATGAAACGAGACCGGGTACATACTGTAAAAACATGTTTGAAACAATTTCAAACCAGAAGAGAATTAAATGTTTTATTTTTCTATAATTTTTTAAAGTTGCGGTTGCAATTGCAGTGTAATTTGCTTAAAATGGTGCGGTCGCAGAAGCCCAATTCTGTAACTCATTCAAAATAGTACGGCGCACTCAGGAAACCACAACCGAGAATAATTGAGATCGCAGTGCGGCCGCAACAAGTTGCGTCGCAAGTGCCCAACACTGATATCATTTCACCATGTATCATGCCGCTTTGACTGCATTATGTAATTAATTAAATTAATTAATTAATTAAAGAGCCAAACCTTTATAATGGAACATTTAAAGCAAGTTTTTAGTGATATTCAGTCGGTATGTTTAAAAATAATAAACCCATTAGGGTGGCGAAGGGAAAACCTGTTTGTGGAATAGAGATAAGAGAGAAAATCAACGAAAGGGTAGATGTTTTTAAAAAATATTCAAGGGTAGTAATAAGGAGGATGATTTAGAAAATTATGAAAAATAGAAATGAACTTAATCATTAAATAAGAAAGACAAAAGAGAGAGGCAGAATTAATTTGTCCAAGGAATAATGTAAGGACTTGAAAAAGGGTTTTACTTTATAAATTTAAAAGTAAGAATAGGACAATTGGTCAAATTAAAATTGATGAAAATTTAGGGATTTCAGATAAAGGGTTGGTCAACATTTTCAAAGCTTATTTTGCGACAATGTTTACTGGGGGAAAATGGCATAATAGTTTGGAGACTAATAGTTTTGGTATGTATGTAATAAATAGACTTACAGAATTTAAATTTGAGGTAAAGGATATTAAATCTTTACTAGACCACAATGAATCAAGTAAAGCTGCAGGTCCTGAAAGTATATATGGTAGAATTCTGAAGGAAGGTAGTACCAGCAATGCTAAGGTACTGTATGCGATTTCTGAGCGATCTATAACATTTGGTGAGGTGCCAGACGACTGGAAAACAGCAAATGTTGTGCATATTTATAAGAAAGGTATATAGTAATGAAGATTTGGGAAATTATTGGCCAGTTAGCTTAACATCTCTGGTTGTAAAAGTTTTGGAAAAGTTACTGAAAGGTCAAATAGAGAAATATTTGGAAGATAACAAAATATTGTATGACTCCCAGGATGATTTTAGAAAGGTTAGGTCATGTCACACAAGCCTTTTAGAATTTATGGAATACATTACTGACTGCATTGACCGAAGAGATCCAGTTGATATTATATATTTAGATTTCAGCAAAGCTTTTGATAAGGTTTCCCACATACGGCAAGAAGTTATTGCAATGTGGTATAGGTGAGTGGTACATGGTTGGATTAAAAGTGGAGTTGTGGAATAGAAAACAGTGTGTACAAGTAATTGGCAATAAGTCATAATGGGAAATAGTGAAGAGTGATATCCCACAGGGTTCAGTTCTGGGGCCGCTATTGTTTTCATATATATATACCTTATATATATATATATATATATATATATATAATAGCATAATATAGCATATGCTGCTCTTTATATACTATCACTATTTGCTGCATAACCCATATAGCAACATATATATGCTCGCTATCTGCTACTATATACGGTATATATATATATATATATATATACTATATACATATATATATATATATATATATATATATCTGTATATAACAGCTAACCCTTATATATATGTATATATATCTTCTTTATAACTGTATATGCTATATATATATAATAACCTTAATATATATATATATATATATATATGCTCTCTCTCTCTCTCTCTTCTCTTCTTCTATATATCTTATATATATATATATATATATATATATATGTATCAGAGGTGGGCACTATAATTTTTTTTAGTGCGCCTGCGCCTATGGCCTATGCCGCAGGACCTAGTGCGCCTAGCGCCTATGCGCCTATATTTTGTCACATCGGCGCATTGCGCCTTTGCTTTGCGCCTGCGACTTTTCGCCGGCCGGTGGCTGTTTGCTAAATTTATTTGCAAAGTAAGCTTTAGTGCGATAATAAAGCATGCTTTTATAAGGAAGAAAAACACATTTATTAATATTTGTAATTAAAACACCGTATGCCCAGTATCTCACGTCCTCTTCCTCCTCTATGTCCTTGTGGTCCATGTTTTCCCCAAGGAGGTTCAGCATGAAGAAGTTTAAAATTTTCAGAGCCATAGTTGCCAATTTATTTGTAGATTAAGAACTACTGAACTAGTTATATATATTTATATATATATATATATATATATATATATATAGCTCTTCTTATATATATATTATATATATATATTTGCTATAATATATATATATATATATGAAGATATATATATATATATATAACTTATAAAATATTAACCTTATATATATATATAACATATATATATATATCATATATATATACCCATTTATTCATGTTTTATCTTTCTTTCTATTATATAATACATATATATATATATATAACGTATATATATAACTATATATATACTTATATATATATATATATATGCATAATAATATATATATATATATATATATATATATATAATATATATATATATAACATATATATCCTTATAACTTAACGCTGCTATAACCTTATGCCTTATGCCTTATATAAGTTTTACACTGGTTTTTAGAAGATACAAGTTTGCCACGCTTCTAAGTTCTATGCTTTTTAAGGGTAAAAGTACTTTGTTCTGATCATAGGCGGTATAGGCGCAGAGGAGTGGCTGTGCGCCTTTGCTTTGTCCGCCTTTTAAAAGTGTTGCGCCTTTGCGCCTGGAAATTGATAGTGCCATAGAGCGCAACTCAGTGGCACAACATGGCTCACATTCATATATAACATAATATATATATATATATATATATATATATATATATAACTATATATATAATATATATATATATATATATATATATATATATATACTATATATATATATACACTGTATAATATCTGAATATATATATAAAGGATTTAGACCAGGGACTTAAATGTAGGGTTTGCAGGTGATACCAAAGTGGCTACCTCAGTAAGGAATAGTGATGGATGCTGTATAAAGATTCAAATGATCTTGATAAAATTTCTTGTTGGGCAAGATAAGTGGCAAGTAATTTTTATAGTAAAAATTAAACATTCTACACCTAGGTTACTCAAATAAATGTTTTAACTACGATATGGGGAATGGCTTGAGTCTGTGGACAAAGAAGAAGATTTAGGTTTGATTATAAGCAGTAATTTGAAAGTAGCTAATCAGTGTTTGGAAGCAAGGAATAAAGCTAATAAAATGCTAGGTATAATAATAAATCGCAATGTCGTTTACAAGAGCAAGGAAATTATAGGTAAACTGTATAATAGCTATGTTAGGCCAATGTTAGAGTATTGTGCATAAGTTTGGGCCCCTTTTTTAAGAAAGGAAATATATATGTTAGAGAGAGTAGAACGTAGAGCAACAAGGTTGCCAATAACAGTTTGTTTGAGCTATGAGGAGAGGCTGAAGGAGTTGGGAATGTTTTCTGTAGAAAGGCGATTTCTCAGAGGGGACATGATACAAGTCTACAAAATATTTACATCTATTGATAATACGGGGACCAATAAATTCTTCATAGTAGACCATGGACGGGAGACCAGGGGGCACAGTAAGAAAATTAAGAAGAAGGCATGCCATTTTGATATAAGAAAGAATTGATTTAGTAATAGGGTTGTTATTTTTGGAATGTTTTGCTACAAGAGATTGTTGAGTGCTACTCGATTGCAAGATTTAAAAAGGATTGGATAAGTAAATGGATATCATAGAGTATATTTTGACTAAGCCAAATTGGCGGGTGTTTAGTTACAGTAGTTATTAGGGCTAAGCTGCATGTCATGACAATAACAAGCTTGTATTGGGATTAGAACGTACTTTATAGTTTTTTCCTTTTAGTTGCAGACTTTGTGTATACTATGTAAGTTATTGACAAGCCTTAGGGTGCTCTGTTAATTTACATGAGCATGTTTGGTGATTGGTTCTATTTAGCTGACTGGGACAGTCTCGATAAGCTCATGTGGCTTCTTACTGTCTCTATACTTCTAATGTTCTTACTGACAAACCCTATGGTGCTTTATGGATTTGCATGAGCATGTTTGGTGATTGGTTTTATTAGGTTGACGGGGACAGTCTTGATAGGTCCATGTGGCTTTTACTGTCTCTATATTTCTAATGTTTCTAATGACATTTGTTTTGTTTACATTTTATTATTAGCATGTCCTAAATTCGGTAAGCATGTAAAATAGCACCTTACAGAATTAAGGAAATTCCATAAGTTTGGTAACATTTCTTACGAGTTTGTGCTAAATTTGACAAAACGTAAGCAAACTTAAATATTTATTAGCTTGCAAGCACAAGTGACGAGAGCGAAAACTCCTTTATATGATTAGGGCTAACTAGGTGATTTCCTAAATTATTTTTTAATATGGTAAATGTTTTCATTTATTAAATTTGCGTTTCTCAGCCTTTTCTCAAGTCAACATTCATTTCATATTTCTGGTTTTATTCAAATTAATGACTGTAATTATAAAAATAGCAGCCTACGTTTTCATTAAGATAAAGGCTAACATTGCAGCGGTTTACTGGCCCAACTAATTATTGAAACTTATTGTTATTTGCTTATTTCCCATACATTTGAATAAACGGCGTGCAAATATTTATCTACGGCGGGCTACGTTCTCCTTACCCACGACCCTTGTTTGCTAGTAATTTTTAAAAATTTAAAGATATTTTAATTTGCTATTCCAGACCTATTTTTTAAGTTTACATTAGTACTAGTTTAAGTGAACATTAATAATTATTTCTATAATTAATTAGAAATAAATGCCAGGTAAGCGCTTTATTGGAAACAATTACCATTAAACCATAGTTATAAATAATCTGTGATTAAACATTGAAAGTGTAGAAACTATAAGGAGCCACATGGGCCTTTCGAGACTGTCCTAACCAACTAGAGGTAAATAGACCCAATCACACAACATGCTCATGGAAAACCCACACAACACCCTAGGGATTGTCAATATCTTACATAGCATACACCAATTAGGCTATTGCCAAAAGCTATAGCTAAAGTACACGCCAACCACACTACATGATTTAATAAATTTGTCATAGGGTTAAAGTTACCATCACGGAGATTTCTTACGTTGTTGAAACTACTAGCACAAATAATTTCCTGATTGGGTAAAGGAACAGCAAATTTGTTGCAAATTTTCAGAAAAAGTAGAAACGAAAGCTCGTATTATAATTATGTTTTTATCTTGTTTTAATATGTGTAATTATCAATAAAAATTTAAAATAAATCTCGTGTGTTGATAAACTTAAGGGCTAATTGAATATATATATATATATATATATATATATATATATATATATATATATATATATATATATATATATATATATATATAAATAAATATAAAAAAGTATATATATATATATATATATATATATATATATATATATATATATATATATATATATATATATATATATATATATATATATATATACTGTCAAGCGGTGTAATACCAAGAAAAAACAGTGAAATTTGGTGCTTTATTCAGTATATCACTCAAAAACTATTAGATACCATTTTATTATATACACTGTTACAAATATTTAGATCAAATACTAGATTCTTAAAAAATAAATTTGTATATCTATTTAAATATATATCTATGTGTGTGTATATAGATGTGTGCTCTTCCGATATATATATATATATATATATATATATATGATAGAACGATTACGCAAGTTTGTTTAAGCCTATATATATGATTTTAAGCTCGTGTTGTATTTTGTTTAAAAGCCACATGACAAATTTTCTTCCTTTTTTCTCTCAATATATATATATATATATATATATATATATATATATATATATATATATATATATATATATATATATATATATATATATATATATATATATATATATATATATATATATATATATATATAAGGCTATAGACAGGGGGGTCAGAGGGTTCAACCCCCAAAATTATTTAAGCTATCAAAATTTTTGATTCCTTAAGTCTCTTAATAATAATAATAATAATAATAATAATAATAATAATAATAATAATAATTAATGAAAATGAAAAGTAATTTATTAATGGAAATGAGGAGACATGTTTGTGGTCCGTAACAATTTCTTAGGTCAAGTGGCTATTCCTCATAGATATATAAAATATTTAGACCAGGGACGTAAATGTAAGGTTTCCAAGTTTGCCGATGATATTCCATTACCTCCTCCTTCTCTGTCTTGCACTCTGTGCTTTTCTTTTATTTTTCAATGGGGACCCCCTCAAGGGCAGGGTTGGCAAAAAACCCACTTTTTTTGAAAAAGCCCAGTGGGCCCGGGGTTTTTCATCTAAAACCCGAAAAAACGGGGAAATTGTTTTTTTTCAATTTTCCTTTCCTTTTCAGCAATAACTGCAATTTCATATTAATTTAATTGTTTGTTTTCAATTTTGTTAAGTTATTATAAGTTAGATTATAACAGTAATGCCAAAGACTCTGGGATCCGGAAGAAAACTAGGAAATGAATGGACTGAAGTTCTGAATGTCTAAGGCACCAGCAAAGTAAAATGTAAATATTACAGTGATACAATTAGCAATAAAATTGAAAGAATAAAAGTGCATCGGAAAAAATCTTGTAAGCGCTTGTCATATTCTGGCAAATCTAGTGAATCAAGTGCTAATACAACCGTTGAAAGTATGGATCTTACAAATGTAGAAGAAAGGGATTTATCTAATTTTCGATGGCTGCCAGACATTCAACAATGAAAACATGGTTATCTGCATCTGACACATCAAAAACTCAAAAGAAATTGTCTTAATATACCATTAAAATGACAACTGCACAAAAAGAAATTCTTGACCAAAAAATATCAGTTTTTTTTATGCTAACAACGTCTTATTTTTAACTTTAAGTGTTGAATTGAAGTACTTTGTTGAAATGATACAAACCTTAAGACCTGGTTACTCCTCACCATCTCGAAGAAATCTAGCAGGTCCACTTTTGGACAGGGCTCATATATATATATATATATATATATATATATATATATATATATATATATATATATATATATATATATATATATATATATATATATATATATATAATGATGTATGCTCAATAGTATCGGTATCGGAAGAATGGGCCATTTTGGGTGGTATCGGTATCGTTAATATGGCCGATACTTGCCGATCTTCTTACTTTTTGGTGAAAAATTATGAGAAACTTTTAGATTCAATAATAAATCTAGTTCGATATAGATAGCTAGTACCAAGTTATGTTTTTTTTTCCTCGATTTCCTTTTTAACCTAGATTTTTAGCGTTTCTCCAACTTGGTCTTTAGCGTAAAATTTACCTATTTGGACAGCCATTATTATAATTTATTCAGATTTATCTACTTTTTAAGTTGATCATCAAGTATTTTTACGCAATTTAGTGAGATCGTAATAGTGCGTGATTGTTTTAAACTCTGGATTATTCATATTTTAGATATTTGCTGTAAATAGGGTTTTATCGTTTTAAAATTTAGGTTTTAGCGTACGAATAATTTTCCTCATTTCTCCTTTTGTTTTTGTCAATTTGTTTGTCTGTTTTTTTTTTTTTTTTTTTTTTGTGATTGTGTGGAGTGTATGATAGATTTACTGGCGTGTAGCTCTTTTGACTTTACCAACATCAATGGCTTGCACTCCAACTCTGCATCATGGGATACTACCTCTCTAACTCTATACCTAATTTTATGATCTTGTCTGAGAGAAACAGATGGCTAAGAATTCATCCTTCAACTAGTTTTAATATATCCAACTATACCTTATTTTATAATTTCCGTCTGAAGGGTGGAGTATGTGCCTATGTAAATATAAACACTCCTATAACACGTCTCGAGAATCTCGAATCTCCTAACTTCGATGTTATGTGGCTTAAAATCTTTCTTCCTTCTACTACAATAATCTTTTGCTTCTGCTACTGTTCTCCTAACAGAACAGATTTTCATGCCTTTTTTGATTACCTTACTACTTCTCATGAGACTGTTATATCTTCTCATCCAAATACTGAGGCCCTCTATTTAGGGGATTTCAATGTACACAACACTGAATTGTTGGGTTCCTCTAGTACTGATTTAGTTGGGAGGAAGCCGAATCATTCAGTGTCTCAATGATCTGAGCAACTAATTAAAACCTACACACATTCGGATCGTCCCAACCGGTTCTTGAACACACTTGACCTATATTTCACCCACTAGTCCTTCTCTCTATAAATACACCACCTTCGCCCCTATCGGTAAATCTGACCACAACCTTATATCTCTTAATTTTAATACTTTCTCTCCAACAGCTCCATCCTGCCCTATGCGGTTTTTCTGGCACTTTGATCAGGCCGATTGGGGGGCATTGGGTTGCTTCTATGCTAACTATAATTGGAGTGACTGCTTTGACTCTGAAGACGCTTCAGCTTCTGCCCGATAAAGTGGGAACTGTAATTGTTAATGGGATGAGCAGGTTCCTTCCTTATTGGACTAAATCTTTTCTCCTCAAAATCCATGGTTCGATCGTTCTTGTTCCCTGGCCATTCAGGATAAAGACAAATGCTTTTCGGGTGTGGAAAAATTCTCGTTCTCCTATCACTCTTGCCAATTTCATTCAGCTAGAAATCGTTGAAGGGATACTCTTCGATAAGCAAAGCGGACTTTCATTAAATGAAAGTGCGCTGACCTCCTTGGTTCTCCTAACAAATCTCTCTGGCCTCTTGCCAAAAACATCTAACAACTTCTGTAAATCCTCCTTTCCCTCCTCTTATTAAGCTCTAGAGTGGTTCTATTTGTTAATACTCCAACTGAAAAGGCCAATCATCTCTTTGGCCTCCTATTTTCCTCTAACTCAATCCTGGACGATTCTGGCCTCTTTCTCCTCCTTCTCCTCTCAGGTGTCCTATGCCTTTACCTGTCATTTCATTTGATCGGGTGCATGAGCTCCTGAAATCTATGAACGTTAGGAGGGGTGGCGGATGGCATTCCTCTCCGAGTTTTGAGGAAGTGCTTCCGTGCTGACCCCACCCTCGTTCAACTATATTCTTTATGCCTCAATACTAACACTTTCCCTCAGTGTTGGAAGCGCGCATATGTCCAACCTATTCCGAAAAAAGGAAGCCGTTCTGATAATTCTAACTATCGCCCTATAGCTCTAACTTGTATTCTATCTAAGATCTTTGAAACCATTCTCAACTCTCACTTCTTAGATCATCTGGAATCTCTTTCCCTTTTTTCCGATTACCAGTACGGCTTTTGGTGCTCGAGATCTACTGGCGATATACTTTCCTATATAACAGATTTATGATTTTCCGCCCTTAGGAATAACGGGAAGACTTGTGTGGTGGCGCTTGACATATCCAAAGCATTTGACCGGGTATGGCACGCGTCACTGCTCTCCAAGCTCCCCTCCTTTGGGTTTCCTTCTTCTCTTTGCTTACTTATGTCTAGCTTTCTTTCAAATCGCTCAATGTCGGCTGTTGTTGATGGGGCGACTTCTTTTTCTGTCAATAGTGGTGTTCCTCAGGGTTCTGTTTTATCTCCTTCTTTATTCCTGCTTTTCATCAATGATCTTCTCACCTGCACATCTAACTCTATCCACTCATATGTCGATGACTTGACCCTTCATTCTTCAACTCATTTCAATTCTGCTCCCTCTTTTACTTCAAAAATTGCCTTACGTCTTAATCTTTCCGATTCTATTCTCGCTGATCTGGATAGAATTTCAGGGTTGGGTCGTCTCAAGCTTGTGAAGTTTAATTCTTTACAAACCCAACTTCTACAAATCTCCCTCTCTAAGATACCTAACTTTCCTATCTCTTTCGACGGTTCTCTCGTCTCTCCTGTTGACAATATAAACATCCTTGGCCTTAACATAAACAAAAAAATGTATTGAAAACCTCAAATCACAGTGGTTGCTAGGGCGGCCTCAAAGAAACTGGGAGTTCTGCTTGGGCTACGAAGGAGCCTTTTTTTCCTCCTCAGTTACTCCACCTATACAAGGGTCTCATCCGCCCTTGTATGGAGTACTGCTCTCATATCTGGGGGGGGAGGCTCTGGTTTCATCCGGCTTTTGGATAGGGTCGAGTCAAAGGCCAAAAGACTTATAAACTGTCCTGTGCTTTCTAGTTCACTTGACCCTCTATATTTGCGGCGCGATGTTGGTGCTTTATCCCTTTTCTATAGGTACTGTAGCGGCAAGTGCTCGAAGGAACTATCCACTCGCGTACCACCATCTTTACGACGCCCTCGTAGCACAAGGGGTGTTGTGTCGGCACGTGAGTTTTGTGTTGATATTAGTAACTCCAGACTAGTTCGCTGCGGTGCTTCTTTCTTTCCTGTCACCTCTGTTCTGTGGAATTCTCTTCCATCATCTGTGTTTCCTACTCAATTTAATTTCCCTCACTTTAAAGCCTGCGTCTGTGCTCATCTGCGTAATTTGCGTTAGATGAATTTTTGAGGCGTTCAACACCCACTCCTTGAATAGGGTTCTGCCCGTGCCTTGAATAGGGTTCTGCCCGTGAGCGGCGGTGACAACTGTAAAAAAAAATAAATAAAAAGTTCTAATAAGGAATTCCTTAAGCTAGCTGAAACCCCACAAGAATGGCATCTCCGACTGTGAATCACTTCTAGAATGCATTTAAATAGCATAACCGAGGAGCTTGCTCGCTTGACAAAAAAAAAAAAAAATTCACAGAAGTGGAAGCCGCCTTACCCCTGGCAACAGCACTGATAGTGACGATGGTGGCTTTTCAGCAAATAAACCTACTGAAGATGAGGATTTGGATATGTTAGACTCTGATAAGTTCATGGCCGAAATTGCATTGACATCTCATTCACCTTCAAAGGAATCACACCAGGGAACCTCATCGTAAAAACTGAAGAGACAGTAATCAAGGAGCAAAAATAATTCAAATTTGCAATCTGTGAAAGAGGAGATGAGGCTCTACGAAAACATGAAATGCTGCCTACAGAAGAGAATCCTTTCATGCGGTGGCATGAAAATGGGCCAAGGTTTTCATTATTATCAGTGCTTGCAGGCAAATAATTATCAGCACCTCCTTCATCTGTCGAGAGAGAGTATTTATAGTGTAGGTAGGAATGTAAACACCCCAAAAAGCTTAATGTTTTTGCATCACAATTTGTGAATTTCTGAATTTGAGTATTGAATGATATCTATCTTTATCTTAAAGGAGAATTTTATTATGTCATGTTTGAGTAATAGCGTTTTTTAATTTTATCTTTTCAGTTGATTAATTGAGGTCTCTTCTTTCATTATTTTTATTCTTTATATTGTAGCTAGTTAAAGAATCTTCTTGTAAATTGTAATCATGTTAAAACATAAAAGCTAGTAGCTAAACTTTGTTAATACATACTGGAAAATGGAAATGGAATATTTTTTGAATAAACACAAACATAAAAAAGTTATTAATATTATATTTGCATTTATTATTCCTTAAAGATACTATTTTAATTTATAAAATAAATATACTTGGGCACAACAAAATATGAAATATAAATGACTAAGTATTGGTTGTACAGGGAATGTAACCTTGAGTTGCCTAGCAGTACACAAATGTTCTATCTTATTACTGTGTATTTATTATATTAATTAAAGTATGGATACCGGCACCTAAAAAAATAGAGTATCAGTATCCGCCTCTTTTCTGATTTTTTTTTTTTTTATCTCTAATATATATATATATATATATATATATATATATATATATATATATATATATATATATATATATATATATATATATATATATATATATATGGTATATATATATATATATATATATATTAGTGATGGGACGATTATGAAATTTTTGCCGATGACGATGACGATGACGATTATAGTAAATTTTGCCGATGACGATGACGATGACGATTATTTGAAAAAATATATTTAAAAAAAATTTTCTCTCTCTCTCTCTCTCTCATATATATATATATATATATATATATATATATATATATATATATATATATATATATATATATATATATATATATATATATATATATATATATATATATATATATATATATACAAGGCTGTAGACAGGGGGGGTCAGGGGTTCAACCCTCCGAAATTATTTAAGCGATCAAAATTTTTGATTCCTTAAGTCTCTTAATTTAATAATAATAATAATAATAATAATAATAATAATAATAATAATAATAATAATAATAATAATAATATTTATAATAATAATAATAATAATAATAATAATAATAATAATAATAATAATAATAACAATATTTATAATAATAATAATAATAATAATAATAATAATAATAATAATAATAATAATAATAATTAATGAATATGAAAAGTATTTATTAATGGAAATGAGGAGACATGTTTGTGGTCCGTAACGATTTCTTAGGTCAGTGGTTGTTCTTCATATATGTATAAAATATTTAGACCAGGGACTTAAATGTAAGGTTTCCAAGTTTGCAGATGATAGCAAATTGACTACCTCAGTTAGGAATAATGATGGATGTATAAATATTTAAAAGATAAGGAGGGAGCTGTAATCGTTGATGGGACTAGTAAGTTCATTCCTTCTTCAACTAAATCTTTCTCTCCTCATAAACCATGGTTCGATCGTGCTTGTTCTCTGGCCATTCAGGCTAGAGACAGTGCGTATCGGGGGTGGAAAAAATCTCGTTCTCCAATCACTCTCGCCAATTTTCATTCAGCTAGAAATCATTGCAGGGATACTCTTCGACGAGCAAAGCGGGCTTTCATCAAACGAAAGTGCGCTACCTTGGTTCTCCTACTGACAAATCTTTCTGGCCTCTTGCCAAAAACATCTCTAGCAACTTCTGTAAATCTCCCTTTCCTCTGATGGTTCTGTTGTTAATTCTCCAACTGAAAAGGCCAATCTCTTCGGCCTCCTATTTTCCATTAACTCAACCCTAGACGATTCTGGCATTTCTCTTCCTCCTCCTTCTCCTCTCAGGTGTCTATGTCTTTGCCTGTGATTACATTTGATCGGGTGCATAGGCTCCTGAAATCTATGAGATAGGAAGATGGCGTGGCCCAGATGGCATTCCTCCCAAGTTGTGAAGGAGTGTGCTTCCGTGCCATCCCCGCCTCGTTCAACTATACTCCCTATGTCTCAATACTAGCACTTTCCCTCCCTCAGTGTTGGAAGCTCGCATATGTCCAACCTATTCCGAAAAAAGGAAGCCGCTCTGATCCTTCTAACTATCGTGCTATAGCTCTCACTTGTATTCTATCTAAGATCTTTGAAACCCTTCTCAACTCTCACTTCTTAGATTAATTATCTGGAAACTCATTCCTTTCTTTCCGATAGCCAGTACGGCTTTCAGCGCTCGAGGTTCTTCTGGCGATATACTTTCCTATCTAACCGATTTATGGTTTTCAGCTCTTAGGAACTACGGGGAGACTTGCGTGGTGGCGCTTGACATATCCAAAGCATTTGACCGAGTATGGCATGCGCCACTGCTATCTGCTTATTATGTCTAACTTTCTTTCAAATCTCTAAATATCGGCTGTTGTTGATGGGGCGACTTCTTCTTTTTCTGTCAATAGTGGTGTTCCTCAGGGTTCTGTCTTATCTCCTACTTTTCATTAATGATCTTCTCACCTGCACATCTAACTCTATCCACTCATATACCGATGACTCGACCCTTCATTCTTAGACTCATTAGTTCTGCTTCCTCTTTTACTTCTAGAATTGCCTCTCATTAATCTTTCCTATTCTATTCTCGCTGATCTGGATAAATTTCCGGATTTGGGTCGTCTGGCAGACCTTGAATTCAATTCTTTAAAACCCAACTTCTGCAAATCTCCTTCTCTAAAACGCATTCTAACTTTCCTATCTTTCGACGGTTCTCTCGTCTCTCCTGTTGACAATATAAACATCCTTTGCCTTAACATAAACAAAAAAATGTCTTGGAAACCTCATATCACAACGGTTGCTAGGGCGGCTTCAAAGGAACTGGAAGTTCTGTTTAGACCCTGCGAGACTTTTTCCCTCTTCTCAGACTTGCTCCAGCTATACAAGGGTCTCATCCGCCTTGTATGGAGTACTGCTCTCATATCTGGAGGGGGCTCTATTTCACCCGGCTTTTGGATAGGGTAGAGTCAAAGGCCAAAAGGCTTATAAACTGTTCTGTTGGTGCTTTCTCTATTCTATAGGCACCCCAGCTGCAAGTGTTCGAGGGAACTTATCATTTGCGTACCACAAGGAGTGCTGTATCTGTGTTGATATTTGTGTTGATATTGGTAACTCCAGGCTAGTTCGCTGTGGTGCTTCCTTCTTTCCCGCCACCTCTGTTCTGTGGAATTCTCTTCCATCTTCTGCATGTCCTGCTGTATTTAATCTCCCTCACTTTAAAGCCTGTCTGTGCTCATCTCGTAATTTGCGCTGAGAGTGAACTTTTGGGCGTACTACCTCCTTGAATAGGGCTCTGACTGAATGGTGGTGACAACTGTAAAAAAATCCTTAGGTGGGCAGATATGGCAATTAACTAAATCCCCTACTCACCCCATCCAAACATCATTTAGATTATCCCAAAATCGCACTTTCTTCAACATTACCCTCAGATGGACCATATGTTCGCAACCACACATACTTTTTACCTATTCAAACTTAAATTTAACTTTTAGAATTCTAGCACTCACACACATCACAAAATCTACCATAGCTCTCTACCACAAATCGCTCATCAGAATTGCAAATCTTTCTCATTTCTTTAAACACCAACACAAACACATTTCACACCACACCACTCATTTTCACCGTTTCCTTCCATCTTTGTTTCAGTCACAGCTAGCAAATCAAATTTGCCCTTTCTAAATGCATCCATCACCTCTCTCCTCTTCTCCTCAACATTTATTCCTCTGACATTCCATGTATCCATACGATTCATACATTTTCGCCGAAAGATAGAGGCCGCTTACAGCGATCACGACCTTCTCTGAGCCATTAGCATTCCTGGCAAAAGATAAGTGGTAGTGGGCAGCCAACCCAACTACCACCATCACTTATATGTACCGGAACTGAAATGCTTACCCAATTTTAGCACGAATTTTGTGTATAAACTATCATGATTTCAAATAAAAGTTACTTTTGTTTACAAACAATTGGAATCAGCCGTTTTGATGGAGCACGTGGTTTTGGAATAAACAAAAAATAGCGAATGGTTTATATTACAAATAATTGATCAACTATTATCGATTTGGAAGAAATTAGATTTTATCTAATTTTATTGAATGAATCATTCATCAAACCAAACGGACCTACCACACCGCCATCTTGTTTGTTTACATTTTTTCGAAAGAACGTGCTTAAATTCAGCAAGCACGGGAAATAACAACCTTACAGAATTAAGGAAATTCCTTACATTTGGTGAGCATTTTTTTCGTTTTTGCGCTAAGTTTGACAAAAACGAACGCAAACTCGAACATTTTTTTTTAAGCACAAATGCAGAAACGAAAACGGCTTTAATATTTTTATAGGTATGAAGCTCTTTTATTAAAATAAAGTTTTCTTTTGAATTTTATCAAAAAAGACCGTTATCGTTTTTGTCATTTGTGCTTACGCTGGATAAGAAATGCTCACTCAGTTTTAGGACGAATTTCGTGCATAAACGAACGCTTGCTTACAAACATTTGGAATCAGCTGTTGTGATGGACCACGTGGTTTTGGAATAAACAAAAATAAAAAAATAACAAATTATTTTTATTCTTTATATTGTATCTAGTTAAAGAATCTTCTTGCAAATTGTAATCATGTTAAATCATAAAAGATAGTAGCTAAACTTTATTAATACTTACTGGAAAATGTAAATGGAATATTTTTTGAATAAACATAAACATAAAAAAGTTATTAATATTATATTTCTATTCCTTAAAGATACTATTTTAATTTATATAATAAATATACTTGGGCACACCCAAATATGAAATAAATGACTAAGTATTGGTTGTACAGGGAATGCAATCCTGAGTTGCCTAGCAGTAAACAAATGTTCTATCTTATTGCTGTCTTCAACATTACCCTCAGATGGACCATATGTCGCAACCACACATACTTTTACCTATTCAAACTTAAATTTAACTTTTAGAATTCTAGCACTCACACACACACAAAATCTACCATAGCTCTCTACCACAAGTCGCTCATCAGAATTGCAAATCTTTCTATCCCCTCTCATTTCTTTAAACACCAACACAAACACATTTCACACCACACCACTCATTTTCACCGTTTCCTTCCATCTTTGTTTCAGTCACAGCTAGCAAATCAAATTTGCCCTTTCTAAATGCATCCATCACCTCTCTCCTCTTCTCCTCAACATTTATTCCTCTGACATTCCATGTATCCATACGATTCATACATTTTCGCCAAAAGATAGAAGGCCGTTTACGGCGATCACAACCTTCTCCGTACATGCATTATCATTCCTGGCAAAGATAAGTGGTAGTGGGCATCAGCCCAACTACCACCATCATATGGTGCCTTCCACGACCATGGGACATACAGTGGTCGACATTTTGTCCTACCACACATAGGGATATAACTATAAGGGATAGGGATGTCTGTAAGATGTTGTCTAGAAGAGGGGTGTGGATATATGTGTATATGATATGTGGATAAAAGATGGTGTCTCAAAGATGTTGTCTGGAGGATGAGTGTGGATATAAACGCAGAACAGAAAGGCGAACCATTAGGCACTGGAATGTCATACATTGGAATGGGTATATATATATATATATATATATATATATATATATATATATATATATATATATATATATATATATATATATATATATATATATATATATATATATAGTATATATATATATATATATTATTAAGTTTTAATATTATCCAAAATTCTTAATATTTGTTCATTAATCGGCAAAATAACGATGACGATGACGATGACGATTGGAAAAAAATATGCCGATTTTTGACGATGACGATGACGATGACGATTAATCGTCCCATCACTAATATATATATATATATATATATATATATATATATATATATATATATATATATATATATATATATATATATATATATATATATATATATATATTCTTTCAACAAATGAATTAAAATGAGTTTATAAACATTTCACAAAGTAAAAAGAGTATAATTTCTAATATTTTCATTTTTGTTACTATTTTTGCATGCAATTATTCTGAAAAAAAAATTGAAAAAGAAACCCTAAATGGATAAAAATAATGGGTTTTTTTCCAAGTGGGTTATTTTGAAAAACCCGGGTGGGTTTTTTCGGGTCGGGCACACTCATGCCAACCCTGTGATGGGATGAGCAGGCTCATTCCTTCTTCAATTAAATCTTTCTCTCCTCATAATCCATGATTCGATCATGCTTGTTCTCTGGCCATTCAGGCTAGAGGCAGTGTGTACTTTTCATCAAACGAAAGTGCGCTAACCTCCTTAGTTCTCCTGCTAACAAATCTTTCTGGCCTCTTACCAATAACATCTTTAGCAACTTCTGTATTTCTGCCTTTCCTCTTATTCGATCTGATGATTCTGTTGCTAATTCTAAAACTGAAAAGGCC
Organism: Trachelipus rathkii; assembly: GCA_015478945.1. Classification (NCBI taxonomy): domain Eukaryota; kingdom Metazoa; phylum Arthropoda; class Malacostraca; order Isopoda; family Trachelipodidae; genus Trachelipus; species Trachelipus rathkii. Next base: position 24,687 of record JABUQX010028214.1, on the reverse strand, counting down.
AATCTCTTCGGCCTTCTATTTTCCACTAACTCAACCCTGGACGATTCTGGCATTCCTCTTCCTACTCCTCCTCTCAGGTGTCCTATGCCCTTGAATGTGATTACATTTGATCGGGTGCATGGGCCCCTGAAATCTATAAATATTAAGAAGGCGGGTGGCCCGGATGGCTTTCCTCCCTGAGTTTTGAGGAAGTGTGCTTCTGTGCTATCCCCGCCCCTCGTTCAAGTATACTCTCTATGTCTCATTACTAGCACTTTCCCTCAGTGTTGATAGCTCAAACATGTCTAACCTATTCCGATAAAAGGAAGCCTCTCTGATCCTTCTAACTATCTTCTTATAGCTCTCACTTGTATTCTATCTAAGATCTTTGAAACCCTTCTCAACTCTCACTTCTTAGACCATCTGGAAACTCATTCCGATCGCCAGTACCGCTTTCGGCGCTCGAATTTCTACTGGCGATATACTTTCCTATCTAACCGATTTATGGTTTTTCGCTCTTAGGAACTACGGGGAGACTTGCGTGGTGGCGCTTGCCATACCCAAAGCATTTGACCAAGTATAGCATGTGTCACTGCTCTCCAAGCTCTCCTCCTTCTCTTTGCTTGCTTATGTCTTTCAAATCACTCAATATCGGATGTTGTTGATGTGGCGACTTCTTCTTTTTCTTTCAATAGTGGTGTTCCTCAGGGTTCTGTCTTATCTCCTACTTTATTCCTACTATTCATTAATGATCTTCTCACCTGCACCTCTAACTCTATCCACTCATATGCCGATGACTCAACCTTTCATTCTTCAACTCATATCAATTCTGCCCCCTCTTTTACTTCTAGAATTGACTCTCGTCTTAATCTGTCCGATTCTATTTTTGCTGATCTTGATAGAATTTCCGGATGGGGTTGTCTTAACCTTGTGAAATTCAATTCTTTAAAAACCCAACTTCTACAAATCTCCTCCAAAACACCTAACTTTCCTATCTCTTTCGACGTGTCTCTCGTTTCTCCTGTTGACTATATATATATAAACATCCTTGGCCTTAACATAAACAAAAAAAATGTTTTGGAAACCTCTCGTCACAACGGTTGCTAGGGCGGCCTCAAAGAAACTGGAAGTTCTGTTTAGACTGTGAGACTTTTTTTTTCCTCTTTTCAGTTGCTCCAGCTATACAAGGGTCTCATCCCCCATGTAGTGAGTACTGTTCTCAAATCTGGGGGGGGGGGTTCTGATTTCACCCGGCTTTTGGACAGGGTTGAGTTAAAGGCCAAATGGCCTATAAACTGTTCTGTACTTTCCAGTTCACTTGACCCTCTATCTTTGCGGCGCGATGCTGATGCTTTATCTCTATCCTATAGGTACCACAGCGGCAGGTGCTTGAGGGAACTTATCACTCGTATACTACCACCTTTACAATCCCTTTGTAGCACAAGGGGTGCTGTATCTGCACACGAGTTTTGTGTTGACATTGGTAACTCCAGGCTAGTTCATTGTGGTGATTCCTTCTTTCCCACCACCTCTGTTCTGTGGAATTCTCTTCCATCTTCTGTATTTCCTGCTGAATTTAATCTCCTCACTTTAAAGCCTGCATCTGTGTTCATATGCGTAATTTGTGCTTGAGGGTGAACTTTTGAGCATACTATACCCCCTCCTTGAATAGGGCTCTGCCCGTGAATGGTGGTGACAACTGTAAAAAAAAAATCCTTGGGTGGGCAGATATGTAGCAAATGAACTGAATCTCCTATCACCCCATCAAAACATCATTCAGATTATCCCAGAAAATCGCACTCTTCAACATGCCCTCAGATGGACCATAATATTTACCTTCATAGAATTTTGACCTTTTCCAAACCTAAATTTAACCTTTAGAATTCTAGTACTTACACACACAAATCTACCATAGCTCTCTGCACAAGTCACTCATCAGAATTGCAAATCCTTCCATCCCCCTCTCATTCCTTTCACACCCAACAATAACACATTTCACACCACACCACACCACTCATTTTCGCTGTTTCCTTTCATCTTTGTTTGTCACAGCGAGCAAATCAAATTTGCCCTTTCTAAATACATCCATCACCTCTCTCCTCAACATTTATTCCTCTGCCATTTCATGTACCCATATGATTCATACATTTTCGCTGAAAGATAGAAGGGCGCTTACTGCGATCACGACCTTCTCCGAGGCATGCATTA
>JABUQX010028214.1:0-17500 GCA_015478945.1 Trachelipus rathkii | reverse complement strand
CCTATATTTGTCCTTAAAGTGTAAATATTATTAATTATTATTAGAAATTATGAAAATTTTGTCATAATTCTTTTTTTTTCAATTTCTTATTTTTTAAGAAAAACAATGCCCAAAATAAAATTCATAATTTTGAAAAATTTCACGTTTGGAAAATGTCAAAAAAATATAACTTAGACTTGTGTTTTTCTATCCAAATTAATACTATAACATTATTAAAATCTACTTAACATTTAAATTTTAATTAAAATTAGTTTGGACAAACACAGACGTAATAATATTTAATGTAAAGCGCGACTAATTCAGTTATGAAGCTAAGATTTTGAAGTGTGCTTGTGTCGCTCTTACCATGTTGATTGTAAATAAAAAAAATATATACAGGCCTCTTTTTCTTAAAAAAAATGTTTGTGTGTGCTACGTTTATTATATCTATCTATATATATATATAGTATATATATATATATATATATATATTATATATATATATTTATATAATATATATATATATATATATATATATATATAATATATAATAATAGCCTAATAATGGCGGGGGAAAATCGGTCAAAATCGCCGTTTTTTTTTTTTATGAATCATGAAAAAATCGATAATTTTAAGTTACATCTTACTTAATAGTTTATTTCTTCACCATTTGGAGTTTCCTTTAATGTTTATAGAATAATGAAAATAATAAAAAAATATCGAAATAAATATTTTTAAATTTTTTTTTAAAAATTCCATTCAAGAAATGAATTCTGTGTGGAAAAAACCGGTCAAGTTGGCTCGGGCGAGAATCGTCATTACAAAATATTATTAGTCTGGTGTTTACTCCAAACTAATTTAATATATAATTTAAATGTTTAAGTAATTTTAATAATGTATATTATAGTATAATTTGGATAGAAAGAACACAAGCTAAGTTATATTTATTGAACATTGTTCTCAAAACCGTGAATTTTCCAAACATGAATTTCTATTTCATTGTTTTATCTCCTGTATAGGAATTGAAAAAAAAGAATTATCAACCACTAAATTTTAATAATTTTCTTAATAATAATAATAATATTCTACCACACTTTAACAACCTATAGGTACCTTTATATTACGAGTAGGCCTACGTATACTATCATAACACAACTTAAAAAAAAAAAATTTTTTTTTGCATTTTTGAATGGCTGTATTTTTTTAAACAAGCAAATACCAAAGTCAATATAGCAGGTGAAGGAACATCTCTATGGTAGTAGTATAATGTATGAAAATTTCAGATTTTCAGCACTTACCCCATCAGAGATATTAAGGTTCAAAGTTACGATTTTCCGAAAAATTGATTTTTGGACAACCTGTAAATTTTTTTTAAAATATTTTACCAAACTTCAACAATAAGATTTAAGTTAAACCATACTTTAGTAATGTATCCATCACACAAAATTTGTCAATTCGTTAAAATCCTATTTTACGCTAAAATCCTTCTTAACTAATACAACCCCACGAAATTGTAAATTCTTTCGATTTATTAACCAACAATCTTCTATTCGGAAAATTCAAATTTTCATGGAATGAAATCATCATATTTTTCCCCCCCAAAAAAAAAAACCAATAAAGGCCAAAATGTACCTTAAAGATCCCTGACAAATCACTCTCTATGAAATTTGGTATAAGAATTACCAATTTTGAGATATGGCTTAAAACTTTTACCTCTATTAAGTGATAAATTTTGCTCCACCTGCGCAAACATTTTGGCTCACCCTGTTACCAACCAGAGTAAATCTACAAAAAGATATTGTGGTTTTGAACTTGCTAGGGATTAACATTAACGCCATGCAAAATATAAAAGTATTCAAAAATTATCGAGCGGCCATCAGCGGTACGGAAAAAATGGATATATATATATATATATATATATATATATATATATATATATATATATATATATATATATATATATATTTATATTATAGATTTATATATATATATATATATATATATATATATATATATATATATATTCCCCATTTATTAGAAAGTTGCTCCTGGAGGGAATAATGGTGAAAATATACCCAAGAGACCTAAAATTGATATTTCATCATTACCTACTCGCCAGTATTTGGATCAGACAGTTGTTCCATTACTAATAGAAGCCCTAAATGCCCTCAACAAAGAACGGTAACTACTTTCTTTAATTTATTTAAATGAAAGCTTAAAATTTTGCAAGTTAAATTTGGAAGTATACTTTCTTTGCATAATTCTGGAGAATAATTATAAACCACGTTTAAAAGCAAAATGTTTTGTTTGTCATGAATATGGTTCCAAAGCCATATAAGCTTTAGGTCTCACAATAATGTTAATGATAATTTATATCCCAGGAATTGAATGATTTCAATTTATTTTTATATTTAATTTTGCAAATTCTTATGGCTGAAGAAAATTTACTTAACAATTCTAGAATAAAATAAAAAAATTACATAAAAGAAGTTTTTCTTCTTAATCAACTTTCATTAGTTTAAACCAGTAATTAATATTAAGTTCAATGAAATGTCTAATATTTGTGGCATAGCAACTAAAAGGTCAGTTAAGTTTTATATTCGTTAATTTAAATCTTACCGGTATATATATATATAATATAATATATATTTTTTTTATATTAAAAGTTCATATATATATAGTATATATATATATATATATATATATATATATTATATATTATATATATATATATATATTATACTATAAATTTATTCAATTACTTTATCTCTAGGTAATTCACAGCTCACAGGCATAGCCCTATTTTAAGGAGGGAACTTCTCTAAAGCTAATTTCTACCAGTAGGATTCGAAACCCTCAACCTTGCATGCGACTTCGTCGCTCTACGTTTGAGCCACGGTACGGGGCAAATACAATCCACCTATATTATATATAATATAATATATATATATATATATATATATATATATATATATATATAATTATATATATATAATATATATATATATATATATATTATATATATATATCAATATAGTATATATATATAAATATTATTATATATAATATATTATATAGTAATATTATTATATATATACTATATATATATATATAGTATATATATTATATATATAACTATATATATAAATATATATATATATTGTATAATATATATATATATATCCGCAATTGTCTATTAGGTTCCCTAGCTATCTAGCCTCTGTATGTTAATATTTTTTTTTTTTCGCTTTTGGCATTTGTGCTTACGAAACCGTAAAAAAATGCTTGAGTTTGCATTCATTTTGTCAAACTATGCGCAAAATCGTAGGAAATGCTTACCAAACATAAGGGAATTTCCTATTAATCTAAAAGGTTGCTAATTTCCTTGTGATTGCTGATTTTAGAACGTTGTTTAGTGAAAAATTTTAAACCCAAAAAATGAAAGGCGTGTTAGGGCCCCGTTCTAAGATTTTCATTTTTCAATAAAATGTTTTTAAATCTAATTTTCTTCCAAATAGTATAAACTCCATCAACAATAGTTGATCAATTTGTTGTAAAATAAACCATTTGTTTATTCTTTTATTTCTGTTTATCCGAAATCGGCCAGGGCCCATCACAACAGCTGATTCCATCTGTTTGTAAAGCAAAAGTAAATTGTGTTCGTTTTTGCCACTAAATTCAGGCAATTAGTACAGCAATCAGGACTGCCAAAGAAGTCTTATGGATGTTAAGTGGTAGGTTTAAGTATTTTTATATAAAAAGATTTCCAAATTTTCAAGTTCTTCATTCTGTAGAAGCATTTTGAAGAATGGAGAATTTTGAAGAGATATAGGGTGCCTATTGAGGTCATAGTGATCTCTGACAGCTAAATTTCTCTGGTTGAGAGATGGGGAGATTAGTTCGAAAAGAAATGCCCATGTGTTTGATGGCTCGCATCTTTAGTTATAGAAAAGTTTGAGCCTACATATCATGTTAAGTTCAGACATTTATATTTGTGAAACCTTGACGATGTGTGGACCTCAAGCTCTATGGGGCATGCCATTATTTTAATCTTAAAGAAACTGCCAATTGATTTTGTTTAAATAAAAGATATAAGAAACTTGCATTGGGGAAAGTTTTGTTCTAGAGTTTTCTAATGAAAGGATCCAATGTGGGTAAGCCAAGCAGAAACAGGAAGTTTAGGAACACTTCATAGCAGTAGTTTTTAGGGCGACAAGTTTATCGAAGAAACGAGTAAACAAAGTTTATCAAAAGGTTTGAGGAGATAAAGGCCTAAAGCTAGAAAATTACGGAGAAGGTATTTCTCATGGATAAAACTTTCAATCAGAACAATAACAAAGGCTTGTTTATTGCGGGACCTTAGACAGCAATTTTATGATTAAAGGGATAGAAATAAAGAAATTAGTCTCAAGTATTAATGGGCTTGCGATAAAAAGAAGTAGCAAGTCCACTAATACTTTATATTGAGACTAATTTCTTTAGTTCTATCTCCTTTTATCATAATTGTAATAATACGAAAGCGTTACAATTAGAATGAATGTGTATTTTCTTTGCTTTTAAATTCAATTTAGACATTGTCATTCTTCGTTTTTTCATGTCATTGACTTACGCTTCGATTAAGAAATGCGCTTGCCCCAGTTTTAGCTCTAATTTCTTGTTTAAACGACCACGATTTTTGTCTAGGTTTTACTTTTGTTTTTTTTAAACAATTTTAATCAGCTGTTGTGATGGATCCACGTGGTTTTGCAATAAACAGAAATAAAAAAAAGAATAACCAACATGTTATATTACAAATATTGGATCAACTATTTGTGATGGAGTTTATCCATTTGGAATAAATTAGATTTAAAGCTGATTTTAGTGAATGAAACATTCATCATTTCAGACGGGAGCCGCCATCTTGTATGTTTACATTTTTTCGTAAGAAATGTGCTTAAATTCGGCAAGCAAGGGGAAATAACAACCTTTTTAGAATTAAGGAAATTCTTACGTTTGGTTGCATTTCTTGCGATTTTTCGGAAACGTTGACAAAAACGAACGCAAACTCGAGCATTTCTTACGTTTCGTAGCACAAATGCAAAAACAAAAAACGGCCTTCACATATATAATATAATATATATATATATATATAATATAGTAAGAGTCCTATTATATTAATATATATATATATATATAATTATATATATATATATATAGTATATATATATATAAAATCGTACAAAAATGTGTGATGAAATTTTTCCAGTTGGGAGGTTCGGGAGTTCTGAATTCAGTTTTAAAATTATCCGATTCTTGAGTCGGGAGTCTGTTTTTTAATATTCGAACTCTTGGAAGTCGGGAGTCCGGGAGTCGATTTATTTTTTTTTGACTCCCCCCTGATAATTATACCTATATATATATATATATATAATATATACATTATATATATATATTAATATATATATATAGGTACATATATATATATAGTATATATATATATATATATTACTCCCATTTTTTCTTAGATATTTTCTCTCTTTTGCGTTCATATTCTTCACACACTTATCCTCCAGTGCAACATATTTACCTGACAACCATTTATCCACAATCATATACACATAATTAAAGTACACACACCTCTCTTCTAGACAACACCTTACAGACATCCCTACAACTCATATCCCTAGTGTGGGGAGAAGAAATTGCCCACATCGTATGTCCTGGGCGTGTCGTAGGAAGGCGACCTATAGGACGTGGTCAGTTGGCTTTGGCTGCCCATTACCAACTTATCTCTTGCTAGGAATGCTAATGCAGGCCTCGGAGAAGGTCCGTATCGCCGTAAACGGCCCCTTCTACATTTTCGTGTGCGAAATTGATATGAATCGTATGGGTACATGGAATTCAGAGGAATATATGTTTTAATAATAAGAAGAGAGGTGATGGATGGATTTAAAAAAGGCAAATTGATTTGCTCGCTGTGACTGAAAACAAAGATGAAAAGGAAACGGTGAAAATGTTGAGTGGTCGTGTGAAATGTGTGTGTGCTGGTGTGGAAAGAAATGAGAGGGAGAGAAGGAGTTGCAATTTGATGAGTGACCTGTGGTAACAAAACTATGGTAGACTTTGTGTGTGTCAGTCAGTACTAGAATTCTAAATGGTTAAAAGTTTAAGTTGAAAAAGTCAAGATGTTGTCGGTGTGTGACGCTATGGTCCATCTGAGGAAACGTTGAAGAGAGTACGATTTTTTTGGCGGTTAATCTGAATGATGTTCTGGAGGGGGTGAGTAGGAGCTTCAGATTGATAGGTGTTGGGGGGACCTGAATGGTTGATAGTGTATCAAAAAAAGGATGTCTATAACAGGTGGTTTGGTCTCTGGTGGCGGAGGAAAATGAGAAAATGTTAGGAAGGTTGATTTGGATTTCTGTTGAATAGAGAGTATGTGTGTAAGGTAATACTTTCTTTAAACACAAGAATACATAAGTATTACTAGAGTTGGTGTAGGTAGAGATGTATCGAAGTGAAAAGTAATGATGATTTTGTGTTGGTGAAGAAGGAGATTGTTGAAGAGTGTTAGGATGCTAATCATGAGGTTTAGGAATGGGAATTTATCTGGTTATCATTTATGTCTATGTAAAATTAAGTTAGTGGGTGGCTTAGGATGGAGAGGGAATGTTGTACGAAAGGAGTAGGTTAAATTAAGAGTTGAGGAAAATTAAACAAACAAAAAATAAAGGTTAAGTTGTAAGAGCGCTCGCTAGTAAATCGATTTAATGAAATGGGTGAAACAAGTTGATACTGAGTACAAATCTGGTGGGCAAATGAAGGGAAGCAATGTTAGTAGGCCAAATTGAGAGTATGTGACTATTTGTGCTAAAGTAGAATAAGAATGTAACCCATGTGATGGGGGATGTGTTTATGAAGTGATGCAAGCGGTTAAAGTAAAAAAGAAGCGTGTTGAATGTACTGAAAGGCAATGATGAAGTCTCAAAAGAAAGAGCTTGGAATTTTTTATAAGGAGGAAAAAGAAATACTAAAAGGTGCATACGTAGCAGAAAACAAGAGGTAAATTGAACAGTCTTGGAAGGCAGGATGAATGGGGACTTTACAAGGATAGGAAGCTCTTCTGTAAGGAGCGCGAAAGGTTAAGAATGAGAAAAGGGGAATCTGCTTGGAGATAATGAAAGGGATGCGTGCTTTGTAACCTATGAAATAGAGAATGTGAGGGATGTGTGGAAAAGAACACTTCGAAAATCTGCCACAATATTAACAGTAATGAAGAGGTAATGATGAATGTGTGTGGGTTTGATGGCTCAGAAGGAATAAGGTTATTTTGGATGAGGTATTAGTAGTATGGGACCGATTAATCGTCATGCGTCATCGGCCAAAAATCTGGCATATTTTTTTAAAATCGTCATCGTCAAATCTTTCGCCGGATTATTTTGCCGATTAATTGAACAAATATTAAGGATTTTTGTAATAATATTTAAAACTCAATAATAATAATATAATAATAAATAATTTTATAGTATATATATATATATATATATATATATATATATTATATAATATATATATATTATATATATTATATATATATATATAATATATATATAATAGTATATATATATAATATTATATATAATATATGTACCCCCATTTGTCTGATGGTATGTTGATGACAATTTCCCAGGCCTATATGGTTCGCCTTTCGTTTTGCGTTTCATATACCACACTCATCCTCAGACAACATATTCATATACACATACTTATATCCAGACACCTCTTTTCTAGACAACATCTTAACAGACATCCCTATCCCTTATATCCATACGTTAGGGAGAAAAATTTCCCACAATCGTATGTACCTGTGTGTCCGTAGAAGGCTACTAAGGGCACGGTGGTAGTGAGGTGGCTGCTATCTACACTTATCTTTTTTGCCAGGAATGCTAATGCATGCCTCGGAGAAGTCGTGATCGCAAAGTAAGCGCCCTTCTATCCTTCGGCGAAACTGTATGAATTCGTATCTGTATAATGAAAGTCAGAGGAAAAATGTGAGGAGATTGAGGAGAGAGGTGACTGGATGTATTGAGGAAAGGCCAATTTGATTTGCTCGCTGACTGAAAACCAAAGATAAAGAAAACGCGTGAAAAATGATGTGTGTGTGTCGTGAAATGTTTGTGTTGTCTGTGGAAAAGGAATGGAGGGGAGATAGAAGGATTTGCAATTCTGTATGAGTGACGTTGTGTTAGAAGCTATGGTAGATTTATGGTGTGAGTGAGTACAGAAGTCTAAAGGTTAAATTTAAGTTTGAAAAGGTCAAAAAATTGTCGTGTGTTGACATATTGTCCATCTGAAGGTAATGTTGAAAAAGAGTACATTTTCTGTGATAATCTGAATATGTTTTGGATGGGGAATAAAGAGATTTCAGTTTCATTTGCCATCATAATCTGTCCATTCAAGGATTTATTTATTTACAGTTGTCACAACCACTCACATGGGCAGAGCCCTATTCATGGAGGATGTGAAACTCTCAAAAAGTTTCACCCTCTAGCGCCAATAATTGCCGCATATGAGCACAAACGCCAGGGCTTAAATAGTAGAGATTTAAATTCAGTAGGAAAATACAGAGATGGAGAGAATATCCACCAAAGACAGCGAACTGGTGGTGGGAAAAGAAGGACAGCACCACAGCAAACTAGCCTGGAGTTAACCATATGTCCAACACAATACTCGTGCGAGATACAAGTACCTATTGGCCTACGAAGGCGGCGATAAAGGTGTGTACGCGAGTGATAAGTTCCCTCGACCACTTGCCGCTGCCGGTACCTATAGGAAGAGATAAAGCACCAACTTTGCGCCGCAAAAGTTAGAGGGTCAAATGAACTGGAAAAGTACAGAACAGTTTAATAAGCCTTTTTGCCGCTGACTAGAACCCTATCCAAAGCCGGGTGAATAACCAGAGCCCCCCCCACCCCCAGATATGAGAGCAGTACTCCATACCCTATGGGCGGATAGACTTTGTATAGCGGAACAACTGAGAAAAGGAGGAAAGTCTCACAGTCTAAACAGAACTTCCAGTTCTTTGAGGTCGCCCTAGCAACCGTGTTGATGTGAGGTTTCCAAGACATTTTTTTTGTTCCATGTTAAGGCCAAGGATGTTTATATTGTCAAACAGGAGAGACCACAGAACCGTCGAAAGAGACCGGAAAGTTAGAAAGGTATTTTTGAGAAGGAGATTTGTAAAAGTGGGGTTTTTAAAGGAATTGAATTCCACAAAGTTATTTCTATCCATCAGCCAGAATAAAATCGGAAAGACGTTAAACGCAGAGCAATTCCAGAAGTAAAAATGGGATAGAATGATATGAGTTAAAGACATGAAGGGGTCGGGTCATCGGAATACATGTGGATAGAGCTTAGAGGTGCATGGTGAGAAGATCATTAATGAAAAGTAGGAATAAAGTAGGAAGATAAGACAGAACCCTGAGGAACACCACTATTGACAGAAAAGAAGAGAAGTCGCCCCCATCAACAACAGCCATATTGAACGATTTGAAAGAAAAGCTGATATAAGTAAGCAAAAGAGAAGGAGGAAACCCCAAAGGGAGGGAGTTGGGAGAGCAGTGGACGCTGTTGCCATTACTCGGGTCAAACTTGTATAGTCAAGCCACACCCAAGTCTCCCCGATATGTTCTTAAGACGAAAAACCATCTAAATCGGTTAGATAGGCAATGTATATCCCCAGTAGACTTCGTGCAACGAGAGCGTACTGGCGATCGGAGTGAGTTTCAGATGATCTAAGAAGTTGAGTTGAGAAGGGTTTCAAAAAGATCTTAGATAGAATACAAGTAGAAGCTACAGGGCGATAGTTAGAAAGATCAGAGCGGCTTCCTCTTTTTCGGAATAGGTTGGGCATGTGAGAGCTTCCAACAGCTGCAGGGAGGGAAGTCTAGTATTGAGACATACAGGAATTATAGTTGAGCGAGAGCTGAAGAGATTAGCCTTTCTACGTTGGAGAATTAGCCAACACGCAAAGACAGATCGGAATAAGAGGAGGAAAGGCAGATAAACAGGAAGTTGCTAGAGATGAAAGATTTGTCAGTAGGAGAGGAACCAAGTAGGTTTAGCGCACCTTTCCTTTTTGATTAAGGCCAGCTTTGCTCGTACGAAGAGATCCTGCAAACTATTTCTAGCTGAATGAAAAATAGCGAGAGTGATAGGAAAACGAGAATTTTTCCAACCCCGATAGGCACTGTTCTCTATCCTGAATGGCCAGAGAATAAGCCACCATGGGTTGTTGCCCTATCGAGACCTGTCCCCAGTTACATATAAACACATGCTCATGCAAATCCACAAAGCACCCTAGGGCTTGTCAATTTGTTGTAAACTACAAATCCACCAATTTGCCTTAGTCAAAACTAATGATATATAAATTTGATACCCAAACCATCCACATGCATTAATAAATAAGTTATGGGTCACACATGCAATCTAACATTAATAAACTACCATCAAACTACAAAACCGCAATTTGGCCCTTCGCAATATATTATTATGATTCACCCAACCCATCCGAATAAACCGAATCTAACCCTTTCCTTTAAAATGTTGCAAATCGAAGTCACACCTCAACCAACCTCCTCTGGCAGACTATTCCAAAATTAACAACCCTATACTGAATGAATGTTTTCTTAATATCAAGATGGCAATGCTTTCTTCTTTATTTTCTTATTATTGCCCCCTGGTCACCTGTCCATGTTACTACTATGAAAAAATTTATGGTTCTCTGTATTATCAATTAGATGTAAATATTTGTAAACTTGTATCATGTCCCCTCTGAGAAATCGGCTTTCTACAGAAAAAACATCCTAAACTCCCTTCAGCCTCTCCTCATACTCTTACCCTCAAACCCCAGAAATGCATCTTGTTGCTCATACGTTCCTTGCACCTCTCTCTAAGCATATCTAAGTACTTCTTTAAATAAGGGCCCAAACTTGTGGCTCAATACTCTATTACTGGCCTAACATAGCTATTATAACAGTTTCACTTATCTTCCTTTCTCTTGTAAACAACATTCCGATTTATTATGCCCAGCATCTTATAGCTTTATTCAGCTCCAAACACTATTAAGCTACTGTCAAATTACTGGCTTATAATCACACCTTAAATCTTTTTCTTGGTCCACAGACTCAGCCAATCCCCATTCATAATCTAGTTAAAAATTTTTATTTGAAGTAACCGTAGTTTGAAGAACCTCTACACTTTTTACTATTTAAAATTCAATTTGCCACTTATCTGCCCACCAAGAAGGTTTATCAGATCATTTTGAATCTTTATGCATCCTCCACTATTCCTAACTGATGGTGGCCACTTTAGTATCATCTGCAAACTTAGAAACCTTGCATTTAATCCCTGGTCAAATCATTTATAATATGAGGAACAATAGTGGCCCCAGCACTGAACCGTGTGGAACACCACTCTTCACTATTTCCATGATGATTTTTCCCATATAGTTGTACACACTGTTTTCTATTTCGCAGGCCACTCTTTAATCCAACCATGTACCACTCCCACCATACCACATTGCAATAACTTTTCATCAGCCTTATGTGGGAACCTAATCACAAAGCTTTACTAAAGTTCTAAATATACAATATCACTGAATTCCCTCGGTTCAATGCCAGCAGTAATGTATTCCATTAAATTCTAAAGAAGAATGAAACCTTGCTCTATCCCATCAACGATACACTCCTCTCTTTATCTTCTTTAAACTTCTTTATACATCCATCATTATTCCTTATTTAGGTAGCCAATTTTATCATCTGCAAACTTGGGAAACCTTACATTTAAGTCCCTGTCTAAATATTTTATACATGTATGAGAAACAGCCACTTGACCTAGGAAATCCTTACGGACCACAAACATGTCTCCCTCATTTCCATTAATAAATACTTTCATTTTCATTGATTAACTATTATTATTTTATTTTATTATTATTTATTATTATTATTATTATTATTATTATTTTTATTATTATTGAGACTTAAGGAATCAAAAATTTTGATCGGTAAAATAATTTCGGGAGTTGAACCCCCCTGACCCTCCTGTCTACAGCCTTATAGTTATATAAATATATAAATATTATATATAATAAATATATATATATATATATATATATATATATATATATATATATATATATATATAGTATAATATATATATATATAGTATATATATATATAGAGAGAGAGAGAGATCGAAGAGAGAGAGAGAGAGAGAAAGAGAAAGAGAGAGAGAGAGAGAGAGAGAGATTTTTAAAATAGTTTTTTTCAAATAATCGTCATCGTCATCGGCAAATTTCTCCGATTATTTTGCCGATTAAAATTTTCATATCGTCCATCACTAGTATAGTAAGAGGAGGTAATGGGTAGGGTGAGAAGTTGAAGAAATTAAATCTGCAGAGTATAGATGAAATACTGGGTTGAAATGATCAATGAACGGAGGTGAGATGGTATTGATTTGGGATTGTTGGAAGTTTTGTTTTGTAATAAGCGTGTTATGGAGGTATAGTTCAAAGGATTGGATGTGGAGAGTGGTTTAATTAAGCTACCTTATATAAAGGATAAGGGGGAAAAAGGGAACTGTAGAAATTATAGGGAAATAAGTTTATATTGAGTGTTGTAAGGAAGGTATATGATGGTATTTTGGTCGAAAGAGTGCGTCGAGTGACATAAGGACTGATTGGTGAAGAACAAGGTGGTTTAGAAGTGGTAGAGAGTTGTGGATCAAATCTTACATTGAAAAGAGAAAATGGAGGAGAAGAAGAATAAAATTGTATTTGGTTTTATGGATTTTGCAAACAGGCGTTATTGGATAGAGTTAATAGGGAAGACTTATGCAGGTGTTAGTGATATATGGTGTTGGTGGTAGGCTCTGAAGAATCAAAAGTATTAATGACATAGTGAAGCGTTCGTTGTAAGAATTAAAATGGTGTCAATCGTGATTTGGGGTTAGGAATAATAAGCGATAGTGAGATCAGGTTTTGTGTTATTCTCCATGGTTATTCAATTGTGTATATGGATGGGTTATGAAGGAATTAGAGGTGGGGATGGCAGGAAATGGTGTTGAATGATGGAGAATGGAGATGAGTTGAGGGTGCCCTACCTATTATCATGCGGATGATTTGGTTGATGATTTGGTTTTGTGGGACGAATCTGAAGAGAGTTTGTAGATGATGGTAGAGAGGAAATTTGGTACAGGTATGTAATAGTAGATTTTGTCGTTAAACTAAACGTTTAGATAAGAGTAAAGATTTATGGTTGTTGGTTCTTGTGGGGGGTGGGGGGTGGGGGGTGGGTGGTGGGGGTTGCGACGGCCCTATCTGTGATTTTCAGCATGCTTGTTATGTTAGATGGTAAGTTAGCTGAACCAAGTTCTTGAGTTTAAATATTTAGGGAATGTGTTGGGATGAGAATGCGGAACGGATGATGCCAGAGTCTAGTAGGAGATAGTGGTGAGAAGGGCAGGTAAGGTTGCTGTGCAATTAAATCGAGTTGGTGAATGTTAAAGGGACTAAGGTTGCTTGTGCAATTAAATCGTTGGTGAATGTAAAGGAACTAGTCTGGTGAGTGCCCGCCTAGTCTTACATTGAGGTAATCTTACCTGTGCATTGTATGCTAGTGAGACTTAAGATTTTGTGTATATATCAGTATACGATCTTAAAGCGAATGTCGATGAGTACAATGTTAGGCGATGCTAGGTGTGAAAAGAGGAATTGATAAATGAGGAATGAACTATTAGAGAGTTGTGTGTTGAGAAAAGAATGATAGTGGGGAAATAAATGACAAGTATGATTGTAAGATGGTTTGGTCATATGGAAAGGATGAATGATAGCGGTTGTTAAGCGGAGTATAGTGGTGAGTGGTTGGGAACGACTTGGCTGGGGAGCCGAAAAGAAAGTGGATGAGCGGTGAGCGAATGTCTGAGGAGAGAAATGTAATTTTGCAGAGGCAGAATAAAAAGGTGCATGATTAGTGTGAGAGAGATGTGCGGGTGTTGTATAGGCATGGTTGTGGCCCACCGGGCCAATGTGGAAACCGTCTTATCAGACATTTCACCATAGTGAGGGTCGCGTCGCGGTCTAGGTGGAATCCCTTAGGGTGGATTTCTGTCTGTGACGAGTTCTCACTAATTAATGGAAAGAGGGGCGGTGAGGCTGGGCTTTTTTTTTTTCGCGCTTTGTCATTTATTCTCATACAGCTTCTTTTCTTTTCCGGATCTTGAGTAGCCACCTTACTTTCAATCTTGGCGCGAAAATAAAAGTAGCATAAAGAAAAAAAGAATATATATATATATATATATATATATATATATATAATACTATATATATATATATTAGGGTATATAATATATATATATATAGTGATGATGAATTATATTAATATTATATATATATTATATATAGGTGGGGTGTAGTAGTGTTATAAATATATGGGAGTGTCTTCTTCCCGCCGACGAAACGCTTACACGAGTGATACTTGCACCGCCCCTCCTATCTGCCACAACCAATATCACTCAACAGTCACTATATGTTACGAACCTCCCTCTCCCATTTGCAGAATGCGAATCAGTTAGGCGCGCTGTCTCAAATCTGTTCGTCGCATAGTCTTCAGATTGATTGGTTCCCAGTGGACTCTATTCCGCCGCCCGTCATTTTTCTACTTTACGAGCCAAACACTTCCAAAAGATTATGCCGCGGAGTATCTTATGGCGAAGGTCTTTGGCCCACGTTAGTATAATGGCTAGTTTTCTTTTACAAGTGTAATATTCTTCATAATATTTGATTTTGTTTGCCGTAATACTAGACTTTATTAATGCAAGCTATGTTATTTTTTGTTTATTTTTAATTGAGCTTGAATATCTTATTTTTCTCTATTTCAAATTCTTTTACGTTTCAAATGTGGGGTGTTATATGCTCCAGGACCCCGCCCATGGTGTCGATTTTTTTTCACCAGTGTGGTTCCCTTCGTGAAATCGCCGTGGGGGTCCTGTAAACTGGCACTAAAAATAATATATACTATATTATATATATAGTTAACACTAATAATAGGTGGTGTGTATATTATATATCATATATATACTATATATATATATATATACTAGATTATATATAAATGTGAGTAGTGTAATATTATAAATATTAATAGTGTATTATATATATATATAATAGAAATAATTAGGAGGCCTGTTAGTTAACTAAGAAACACAGATGATATATAACATGAGAATAAGGTATAGAGTAGCAGTCTCTCTGATGTGAATAGGGGCGTTAAGCTTTCCGATCCGTGCTGGATTCATCTGTCCGCGCTAGTGAGTGTGAATGACTAATAAAAAATTTTTTTTTTTTTTTTTTATTTTTTTTTTTTTACAAGTTAAATATCCAATTTTAAGTTTAAAAATTTTTTATTAATTGAAAAAAAAACAATGAGAATAATTAGTGTCTACTTCTTGTGTTTAAGAGTTGTGTTGTTGAGAAAAAGGACCGTGGGGTGATCCAACTAGTTGTTAAGTGTGGATGTATAAGAGTAGTTCGGGCCCCTAGTAGTATCGTTATATTGGAAGATTTTATCTACAAAGGGATTCAATTCATTTTGCCGTTGTAGGGGTGTATCACTCTGTGAGTGATGCTGGTACTTCGATGTCTAATAGATTAATTTTCGTGATTAAGTTTTTGATTTTTGTAAGGTTAGGGCAGAATTCTTGAGAATCTGGATATCTGCGGGTTTGTGTGTTTTTTTTCTTATATATATTCATGGCTTTCCCAACAACTCAAACCTTTACTCGGTCAAATCTCCCCTCTCATTTAAAAAATACTGATGACTTCATCCTCAAAACTATGTCATTTTCACTCACACCACACACACTCCCTTTAGTTTTGACCCATATATCTGCTGCTTGCGCCCTTGTACCTTTTACCTATCACCTTTATTAGACTTATCCGCTGAGAGAAGCGAATTACAATTAGCTTCATCCTTTCCCTTTCTTGAAAGAGTGAGCGTGAAGTGAGTGTAGTAGCGCTAGCCTAGAAGCAGTAATTATTACACTTCCAACAATCTTACTACAAACAAGAACGAGCGCGCTAGCGAGATGGGCTCTGCGCTTTGTCCCGTATACTGAGCAACTTATTTTATGGAGGCTTGAGTGAGGAGTTGTCGTGTTATCCTTTTAACCACCCCTCTTTCTCTCCAACACTACCTTCTTGTCGTGTAGTATGTGTTGACACCACCATTTTTTCTCCATTCCCTAACCACTGACCCAATATCATTCCCCTTAATTTTAATCAAACTCCATACATACCTAATATCAAATTCATATAATCTTGCTCGAGAACAAAACACTATCTATTCCCTTGACACCCTCTCTCTTTGCACCAACAGCCCGACCTTCCTATACAGCGTTTACCTGTAAGAGCTCTACGTTATCCGTTGCTTACACTCATTGGTTCTCTCACATACTACCCACACAAAAATTGGTATCCTTTCCTCCCTGTTTCTTAGAGCATTGCGTATTTGTTCCCCTCTTTCTACTAAAACTGAAGCTTAATTATATCTTTCACTACCTTTAAGCCAAAACTGTTTCTTACCCAAACCATGATGGGCGAAATCCTGTGAATCCTGGGTATTCGAAAGCTCTCGAATTCCATAAGTGTTGCTTGATTCGGATTCGCGATTCAACATTTCCACCACACACCCGGATTCGGATTCGATTGAATCCGAAGGGTCTGTCGGATTCGATTCGGTGATGGTCGTGTGGATTTCGAAGCAGTGGTTTAGACGACACGATGCGGATTCGGAGCTTGATTCCGAATCCGGATTTGAATCCGAGTCTATTTCTTGTTTCTACAGGATGTAAAAAATTCATAAAAAAAAAAAAAATAAAACAACAAAATTGCACAATCATTTAGGAGCGCTAATCACAAGAGTTGCTTAAGCATAGCCAATCAATAAGGCAATTTCTATATTATTACTCAACTCACGGTACAAATGAAAAGTTTAAATAATTACTTTCTCGCTGTTGGCAAAAGGGATGTAAAGTAAATTCTAAATTCTATTTATTTTGCCATTTTGAAAAGGTTTGTTTACTTATATTAGTATATATATTATATATACTATAATATATATATATATAATATATTATATATATATATATAGTATATATTATATTATATATATATCATAGGTTTATTAACTGGTTTAAATAACTACAAACTTTGTTCTAAAACTAGCACAACTCATTATCTTCAAAAAACTTACAAATAGATTACAGGCAGAAAAGAATACCATTGTTGGATCCTGGTAACATTTTAGCTGCGGAACAAATAATAATTAATAAAAAAAAAAAATCACTCAAAAAATAACAATAGCTACAGCGAAAGAATACATTTTTGGAATCCTTGTAAATTTTAGTTAGGAAAATGTTAAAATAAAATAAAAAACATAAATATATTAAATATTGCTTTTTTTTTTTGGGAACAGGGGACATAGTA
>JABUQX010028213.1:45000-54835 GCA_015478945.1 Trachelipus rathkii | reverse complement strand
CATGATAAAAATCTCAAATACTCCAATTGTAATCCTTCAATAACGGCAATGATACTTTCATTTTTCCATAACACATAATCCCTTAGGCCCATGATTTCTACTCGCTATATCACGTAGCAAACCAGCCGACTAAAATGAATACATTGAAATGGCACCCTAAGCATTTATACCCTTTTGTATCGCTGTCGCTGACGATGATTATAAAATACATCTTGTTCATGGGCCATGTACGAAATAATTGACTATAATACACAAGCTTTTCACAAATAATTATTATAATAAATGGAATATCGATAATTGAATCTAGGGAGTGATGCCGCCGCGAACATTCTCCGCCATTACTTAGCGTCCGTGTGGACTGTCCTTGAGAAGGATTCATCGATGCCTCCTCAAACGCTGCAATTTTCAAATCTCTGCCCATCGACCGTGGGCACCAAAATATACCCCTTTAAAATATAATAGGCGCTGTTGTCATGTGCACAATAAAAACTTTTCTCACATCATGACCGATCGATGAACTCACCTGCGTGTTTCTGTGCCAATAGGATTAACCAACAGAATAAGGAACTCGATATCAAACTATGAATTACATATATTGCAATATCATTCAAGGCCTATATACCTTTATAAATCGATATTTATAATGATAACCATATTTTCAAGTTATTTAAGAACAGACAAGAAAGACACTACAATAGCTAAGAGGAGAAGAATATAGTTTACAAATCCATCAGACGCCATTCAATGACATACATTTAATATCAAAATTTCGCTTTATCGCCCGCCGACTGATCAATAATTTCAGCCGATTTCCAACTATCTTATAATGTCACTTCATACCTCTCGGACGTTCAACGATTTCGTCGTTTCTATTTCATTACTCTATTCTTTCTTTTCAAATAAATTTTAATAAACGTTACAATTTCTCCTAGGTAGGTCATGCTCTTCGGCAGATAAATTCAGATGCAATATATACATTCAATCAACCATTTCTATCTAGGAAAATAAGAATAGCTTTCCTTCTATACTATTTTATGTATTTTCATTATTTGACTCTTTTTCTTCCTCTTGTTAAAAAAAAAAGGTATTGTTTTTGTTTCTTTCTTTTTCTTTTCTTTCTTTTCTATTTCTCTTTGTTTTTTTTTTTTTTTTTTTTTTTTTTTTTTTTTTTTTTTTTTTTTTATGTGACTCTGTAGACATGATTGGCAAGAAGACTTTAAAAATTAATAGGTTTTAACTTTCTTTAAAGAGACAGGTGGTTTTGAGCAGTGTGTGTTACCTGCAATGACTCAAGATTCTCCACGTTTTCTATATAGTTTATTCTATATATATAGCCCAATTCTTAGACTAATAACCTAAAATACATTAATTAAATATAATTTTCTAAATTTTTTAAGCAAATTTCCAAGCTACTTTGTGACTTTAATTTTCTCATAAAGTGTGGAAAATAGTAAGGTGTTCAATAACATAGTAATATTCATCATATTATAACCTAATAATAAATCTTCAGAAACAGTTTTTTTTTCTTCATCAGACCATAAAGCTGTCCGCTAGAGGGGCCCTTAGCTTGTACACTTATTTTAAGTTTAAAACTCTTTCATTATGATATTACTCTTATAATAAAATTAAGAACTACAGATTTTCTAAAGTTTCGTGAATGGAAACGCATTCTTGAGATCCTTTATTATCGCTAAATTCTGCTTTAATACGACTGTGATTCAGGCTCACGTCAAAAGTTAAGCTTAAACGGCAATAATTTTTCGGTTCTCAAGAAGACATTTTCATTCACTCCCTTTCAATATTTATTGTTAAAATACTGGATAAGAAAATATAACCTAATATGCATATTGGCATCAAAATTTTTGATTCATTATTATTAAGTAAATTTTTAATTTTTAATACATTTGTCATTTCTATTTTTCAATTTCACTTTGTTACATATTATATTGAGCTTTATTATTACAATAATTATTATGAACGAGACACAATTACAATCATAAATTTCTACGTTGGGCGAAAGGAAAGTTTTTGCCTTCTTATTCATCCGCAGCTATCGGTAAGACTTTGACGGCAGCCATCTTGGTGGCGCAAAATTAAGTGTATACGCGATAGCTTCGGCTGATAAGAAGCAGGCTTCCTCTCGCTCTACTCTACGCTTATTATAAAAATAAACCTCCAAAACAATTTGGAAATTATCATGACAATATATAGAAGGCACTTAAGAGCTGATACAGAATTGGATACCCTGTTACAGCATTATCTTTATTCCTAATACATATTACACTTGCAATACATGTAAATCTTCATTTATTTTATTCTATTCATTCTTTTTCAATTTCATTGGTTACAATTATATCATTGCTTTATTATCTAAAGAGCGTATTATGGAAAACATCATTAATATAATTTATCGGTATAATATTTTTACTACCACTGCTTATTTGCATATTACAAAATAAAAAAAAAATTTTTGTTGAAATTTATTTCACTTGATATCAATTATGCTATTACTCAGTATTATTATTATCTATTATTATTATTATCTATTCCATTATAATATTACTTAAATTATTTTCATTAATGTATTACTTTATTATTCATTATTATATTATTTTTTTATTATATTGATTATTATTTAAAATTCACTTTTATTATTATAAACTATAATGATTTTGATCTCAATTCGCATTAGTATGCCAGGAACATCAATTCTTCCAATATTTTCTCTATTTTATTATTTACTATTATTAATCACGTCTTACTATATTAAAATTTCTTGTGTTGTTTAATTTTTCCGAATTTCTTCAATTGATTTGAGAAGGAGTTTGCTGTTGTCGTTTATTTTTCTTAAGAGTCTTTTTTGTGTGAGTAAAGACTTACTCCATTTGTGGGGAGCGACATGCGGGTTTTCACTTTGGAAGAAGTGGTCTGCTTTTCGCTCAGCGCGATTTTTAGCAAGGAATGGGGGATGAATTTTTATTTCCTCTTTTTTTTTTGTAGTTGACTTCCCCTCCCCCCCGTGTTGTTGGGGGATTGTAACTGTTTGGGAGAAGGTAATTTTTCCACTCCCCCACTTTCTTTTTCTGGAGCAGTTTAGCTCTCGTATTTGTTTTAACAATGATTTCTTTGTGCAAGCATTCTTACAAATCTCAAAGCATGTTATTTTCAAATTTTGGCGCAACTTTGGAATTAACTATATTTATATTTTTTTTTCCTACTGGCGCTAGTTTTTATTTATGTAGCACCACTAATTTATTTTCTAATACAAACTTTACTCTTCACGTTACTTATTATTTGATTTTATGTTTATTTAATCGTCAAAATTACAGTTTTGTTTGATCGAACTTTGGGTTTTGATTTTTAAACCAACTGTCCAATCTTCTAACTCCTCGCCATGTTTGCTTTTAGAAAAATGTTTCGTTTGAATTTTGATTACAGAAATGAGGCCCTACACAGAGAGCGTTCAATTCTCTCTCTTTTTTGTTTTTATTTTATTGTAATTAAGTATTTTCCAATTATTATTTTAAGCCGCTTATTATAGATTTTGATCCTTCACTTAGAAGTTATACTACTTCTCTTTTCCGAGGCTAATCGTGAAGTTAACATCTCTATTCTTTTATTTTTTTTCTTTCACTTATTTTTAATAGAACATTCTTTAGGCCATTTCAGAAAGGCTACTTAGGACTATTGCAAATTGCAATGTTGCACGTGTCACTCTGGGGGTCAGCAAAAAATGATGCACTGGCATATTGCAACCAGGCATTAGTAAAATAATTAAATAAAGAGCAGTGATTCAATGGAAAAGGGTTTTTCTGCATTTTGAAGTTTAATTACATAAATTTGCAAGTGAAATAATAAATGGTATGACAGATGATGATAATCAATTTCAATGTAAATGCAATAATGGCAATGGATATTTTATTTTATAACACAGTTATAATATGGCACCATATTTTTTTAATTATATACACGGCAAACCAGCCGGCTAAAATGATAATGAAGAGGCACTTAAGCATTTACGTTTTTATGCTGCCTGAAATTGGTACTAACAATTCATTTTTTTTGAGATATTCGTTCCTAAACTCTTCACAAAATCAATTATTATAATAATGGATTCGAGAAGTTGTAATCTATGGGAGTGATGCCCGAAACATGCATTCCCGCCTATACTGTAGCGTTATGGACCTGCCATGGATAAGTAAAGCTATTCATGATGCCTCCCTCAAAACGCTTTCAATTTCAAATCTCTGGCCCTCTCTCGTGGCCACAAAATTACATTTTAAGAATACAATAGCGGCATGTTTGTATGTGAAAGTGAAATTCTCACATCATACTTAGTATATCATACTACTATAACATATATATAATTATAATATATTATACTATATACTATAATAATACCTAGTTATATATATATATAATATAATATATATATATTATATTATATACTAATTATATATATATATCTATATATATATATAATATTACACAGAGGAGGAGTAGCGGTCTCGAAGCAGCTAATGATTACCTCCCCATAGCGCATTTGAGGTCAGGGGTACTTCCTTTGACACTCTTGTCCCCAATGTTTCCCCTCTGAAGCTCATTTTTCACACCACTTCTTTACACGGGAGTCAAACTTTCTCCCGAATCGCATTATAGACCATAATCACAACTACTAGTGCTATTACAGACACCTTTTTTCAAATCATATATATATATATCTATATTATATATATTACTTATATATATATAATTATACATAATATATATATATATATATATTATATAATATATATACTAATATACTAATAATATATATATATATTAACATAATCTATATATTATATGGCCACCCTCACAGAACAGTTCAGCATGTTGTACTAGTAAACACTTAACATAATACCGAATAAATACACTCATTTTATTAATCAGGAGCATTTTTTACCGCAGAAATTTAAAAAAAAAATTAATTATTCCTACATATTTATTAATAACTCCATATTAATATTAGTAAAAGTGCAGGCTCTGATTGACTTAAGACGTGAACTGCAGTCTCAAGAGAAAAGTTGCCAAATGTCCTACAATATAATGGATAAAAATATTAATTTTTTTCTCTTTTATATCCTTCTTCCAAATTCGAACCGACGGCGGGACAGAGGGGACGAATCCCCCCCGTCTCCCCCGGAATAGGCCGAGAACCCAACCCGACTCTATCCATCGCTTCTTGTTACCCGTGGGTAATTTGTCCGTTTTACAAAAGAAAAATTCAACATTTGGCAACTTTCACCGCTCCCTCCGACTACTATAGCTCGCGATTTATCAAAAAAACTGTTAAATTTGATTCCACACAATTTTAAACAATTTTAATTTTTAAAAAGCATTATTTTTTTATTTTTTTTAATTCTGCGGTAAAAATGTCTCAAAAACTGATTAATAAAATATATTTTATTTTCGCGTACCTATTATATTTTTTAATTACATGCCTTGAACTTATACTATATACCATATACTATATATATAACTATTAAGATAATATATATAATATATACTATTTATTATAATAATTACATATATAATACTAACTTAATATATATATATATATATATTATAATATAATATATATATAATATATATAATTATATATATACTATATCATATATATATGTATATTACAGTGGGGGCACGAAAGAATTCAACAACTGTATTTTCCTGCGGTCGTAGGAGGTGATGAAAGGGACAGTTTTAGCTTGTTTGACCATCCGACATCACTTATCTCTTGCTAGGATTGCTCATGCATGCCTCAGGCGTGGTTGTGACTTGTGACCGCCGTAAGCGATCTTGAATCTTTCAGCAAAGTTGTATGAATCGTTTGGGTATATGTAATGTTAGAGAAATAAATGATGAGAAGAAGAGGAGAAGAGGAGAGAGGCGATGTATGTATTTAGAAAGGGTAAGTTTGAT
The DNA here is from genome assembly GCA_015478945.1 of Trachelipus rathkii. Taxonomy (NCBI): domain Eukaryota; kingdom Metazoa; phylum Arthropoda; class Malacostraca; order Isopoda; family Trachelipodidae; genus Trachelipus; species Trachelipus rathkii. Next base: position 48,874 of record JABUQX010028213.1, on the reverse strand, counting down.
TTGCTTGGTGTGACTGAAACAAAGATGAAAGGATACGTTGAAGACGAGAGGTGTGGGGTGAGATGTGTGTGTGCTGGAGTGGAGAGGAATGAGAGGGGGAGAGAAGGAGTTTCGATTCTGATGAGTGACCTGTGGCACAGAGTTATGGTGGATTTTGCTTATATGAGTACTAGAATTCTAATGGTTAAACTTAAGTTTGAAAAGGTGTGGTTGTAACATATGGTCCATCTGAGGGTGATGTTGAGGAGAGTATTCCTTTCTGAGATAATCTGAATTAAGTTTAAGACTAGATGAGCAGGAGCTTCAGATTTATTATGTTGGGCGACTCAACTGGTTGAGTAGGTGGTAAAAAGTTGGATGGTATAACAGGTTCCTTTGGGGTTACGGGAGAAAATGGGAATGGTAGGTAGGTGATTGATTTCTGTGAAGAGAGAGAGAGGTATGTGTATGAGTAATACATTCTTCGGAGACAAGAGTATTCAGAAGGGTACGAGAGCTGGTGTAGGTAGAGATGTGTTGCAGTATGTGATGGATGTTAAATCAGTGAAGGGGTTGGGGATGGGAATATCAGATCATTATGTTGTTTTATGTAAGATTAAGTTAGTGGGGGCATGGATGGAGAGGAAAGGGATAAGGAAAAAAGTTGGGAGATTTAGGAGTGAGAAGTTATGTGAACAAGTATATAAGGAATAATGGTATGAGAGAAAATTTGAAATAAATCAGCTGAATTAAGGGAGTAAACCAGACTAAGTAGCTTAGAAAGCGAAGGAGACTTCAGCTAATAGTGCAAAAAAAATCTGATGTGCTAAAGTGGAAGTAAGAATGTTCAATGTGGGGCGTGAATGAAAAGTATGCAAAACGTTAAAGTGAAAACAGAGAGTTGGATACAATGTGCTTAACAACACAATAATGAGTTTCAAAAGAAATATGATATTAAAATGTACCTATAAGCAGGAAAAACAATGAAGAATAAAACTCTGGCTAAGGAGCTAGAGAAGAAAAAGAAGTAAATGAACGTTATGAAGAGATCGAATGGGAACTTACACGGGAACAGGAAGCTCTTCTGAAGTAAGTCACGGAAGGTTAAGAAGGAAAGTAAAGGAATCTTAATAGTAAAGAGGAGTGTACATTCGGCGCTGAATGAAATGATGTGAGGAGTGTGGAAAGAAACACTTCAAAATTCTAATCAATGACATAATGCTAACAAATAATGACCCAGTAATATAAACAAATTCTAACTATATAGAGATAGTGAATGCTGTTGGGTTTGAGGATCTGTAAGAGGGCAACAGCATTCGGATGACGAAACTTAGTAGAGAGGATTAAAGTAGAGGATAAAACTGAAAGAATGACGTAACATCTGCAGTATAGGATGGATTATAGCTGATGTGATCAAGAATGGAGGTGGGATTGTGATTGACAGGATATGGAAGCTTAATAACAAAATGTTTCTAATAGAGGGTTAAGTTCCGAGGGATTGGGAGAGCAGTATAGTACCATTATATAAGGGGAGAGAGATAACAAAAAACAAAAAAAAAATGGGGAACTGCACGAACCACAGGAGGAATTAGTTTAATCGGTGTTGTAGAATTAATATGCTGTATTTTGTTGAAAAGAGCGATGTGTAACTGATGGATTCGACTGGCGAAGAACAAGAAGTGCACTTAGAGTGCAGAGGTGTAGATCTAATTTTCACATTGAAACTAAATATTTGAAAAATAAGAATAAATATGTAAAAGGCTTTATGGACTTGCATCTAGAGTATGACAGGATTAATAGGGAACCTCTTGCAAGAGTTAGTGATATATCGGGTTAGTGGCGAAAGCTTCTGATGTGAAACAAAGTATGCTATCGCATGATGGTGAACCGTGAGTAATAATAAATGATTGAAAGTGAATGATTTATTATTCACAGTGGAGTGAGGCAGCTGCGCCCTGTCTTTCGCTATTAATTTGTATATGGATGAGTTGATGAAAGAATTAAAGGTAGGCGTCAACAATAGAGGAGAAGGTGTTATACTGATATGGAATGGCAAGAGATGACGGGTGCCTTACTTATTTATACACAGCATGATTTGTTGTGTGAGGAATCTTGAAGAAAGTTCTAAGAGATTAGTAGAGGGTTTGCCAGAGTTTTGTAAACTAAGAGTTGAAAGTTAATGTAAATAATAGAAGTAATGTAGCGATGAGGAAGTCCCACGGTGTGAAGCCCAAATGTTGATGCGCCCTGCGGCAATTGGAACAAATACGAGTTAAATTACTTGGCTGTATACGTTAGATGAAAAGAACGGATGATGCAGACTGTAGCAGGCAAGTTGAGGAAGGTGGTGTGTGCAATTAAATCCTTGGTGTGATACAGAGGAATAATCAAGTACCCATGTTCTGATGAGGAATGTTGCTACCTTGAATGCATAATAGTGAAACTACGATCTTGGAATAAGAAGTATACATCTAAGTTCCACTCTATTCAAATGGACAATCTTAATGACGTGTGAGAAGATTGACTAAATGAGAACGAAATGTGTTAAGGGAGTTAGTTACTGCTGAAGACTGGTAAAGAGAATAAACGATGTGTTTGAGATGGTTTATTTCATATAAAGATGATGATAGCCCGTTGGTTAACGCCGATGTTAGTTTGAAGGGGTGCTTGAATCGACAGACTTGTAGGACCGAATGAAATGTGGATTGAGTCAGTAACAGGAATGTTTAAGGAAAGACGGCGACATTCGGCATAAGCAGAAAAAATGCCACGCAACTGGACAAATGAATGGCCCCAGCAGTTTGCGTGTTGGAGTGTGAGTGTGATGTGGAAGGTGGAGATGCTTCGACGTGGGAGGGCCGTGTAGTCCCTATCATAGACGAACCTACATTACGATACGAACCACAGTGACGGACTCAATCCCCAATCCTTCTCCCATCCTAAAGGGAAAATTTTCTTTTAAACTGCCGCACCGAGCCCCTCACCTTAACGGCTATGGCTTGAGACCTTAAAGTGCTATTTCCCTTTGTGCCTCCCGATTAAGGTCAACATTTGATCTCTATAAACTAATTTCGAGCTAGAAACTAGCTCTAACAAGGAAGTAGAATTAAGTTTCTTTTCCATTACTCAAATTTATTAACCATGCTAATAAATTGATGCTATGACACACTTAACAATAAAATTATAGAAAAGTTTTAAATTTTTATAAACATTTAAAAGCATATTTATCAATGTCTTATATTTTATCCGGCCTTTTTGATACAGCCAAAATTATCGCATATTCCTCTTCTTGTAACGTATGAACGCTTACCAACTTGGGGCTTCTGCCCAAAACCATCCTTTGGCACTTCCAATCAAGCTTCTCAGCTTTGATTGGGCAATACAATAAATTCTTACATGGGATTTAAACAACTATATGGCATATTATAACATAGTAATGGATTTTCCCGTTGTTTCTTTTAGGTGTATTTGACTATTATAGTGAGGTGTACATAATTATTATAGTAAGGGAGCATAGCCCCCTTAGATGTGGTGATTTAGAGTGACGAGCTGCTTAAGGGGGATAAAGAATTAAGTAGCCCCCTCTCTTTCTTAACATTAATTACAATCAACATATAGCAAGTAAAAAAAAGGAAAAAATTTTACTTTTGACTTTGAGAGGTAGAGGGTAAATTGCAATCTCTTTTTTTTTTTTCTTAAATCTAGAAAACTGGCTTGAATTTTATTTTTAGAACACCTTATTATACAAAACCTTTTGAACAGCTCTGTAAAGGAAAAATCATTATTCAATTTTATCGGGTTCTTTGTTATTCTCATTTATATTTACAAAATTGTGGTACTCATTTACATTCCGAAGATTCTCTACTACTTCTTCTCCATGCTTTATTATTTAAAT
>JABUQX010028213.1:25000-30000 GCA_015478945.1 Trachelipus rathkii | reverse complement strand
AAGATAATATGATAGAATAATTATGATATCATTTAATTAACTACTATTATTAAACCTCTAATAAAAGAATTAAATATACAAAATGAAAGAAATCCTCTGAAATTAAAAAATAGACAGAAAACAATTTTGTTCTCACACACACACACACCTACACACACAAACACACAGACGCACTCAGCACACACGCCCATCTCTATATATAGATATATATATATATATATATATATATATATATATATATATATATATATATATATATATATATATATATATATATATATATATATATCGTGTGCAATCATATGATTCAGGTAAACAGGTAGAAGAATATTTAACGAAATTTGAATTTCAAAACATATATTTATAAATTTGCAAATTCTTTAAAAAAAAAAATTACTTCATTTATCTTTTTTTTCTTTTTCCACGTCCTCTTCTAACGAATTTTATGAAAAGGAAGAAAGGTTATATATATATATATATATATATATATATATATATATATATATATATATAGATATATATATATATATATATATATATATATATATATATATATATATATATATATATATATATATATAAATATATATATATATATATATATATATATATATATATATATATATATATATATATATATATATATATATATATATATATATATATATATATATATATATATATATATATATATATATAATGTGTTAGGGATAGGCTTCTGAATTTAATCAAAATTATGTATGTCAATGGTAAAGAGTGGGTAAGAATAGTTGGAATTGAAAATGAATGGTTTAATATTAACAGTGGAGCATAGCATTTATGTGTTGTGCCATCTTTGCTATTTTCACTAGAAGTAGGGCTAACACCGGAAGGTATTAGGGTAATGGAGAAAGGAAGAGATTAGAGGGTGCCCTGTCTATTGCACGCTGATGAATTAGTTTTTTTGTGACGAATCTGAAGGAAGTTTGAGAATATTGGCAGAAGAATTTATCCGGGTGTGTAAAAGGAGAGGTTTGAAAGTAAATGTATATAAGAGTAAGGTGATGGTATAGTGATTGAGGAGAGTCTGCGGTGTGAAATCTTGTTAGGTGGTGAGCAATTGGAACAAATTTACGAGTTTAAATATTTAAGCTATATGTTTAATAAAAAAGGGAACGGATGATGCAGAGTGTAGTAGGAAAGTTGTGATTAGTAGGAAGGTGGCAGATGCAATTACATACATGGTTAATGCAAAGAAACTAAGTCATGAGTGGGCTAAGGTTTTACATGAGGGTATCTTGTTGCCGGCGTTAATGTATGGTAGTGAAACTATGATGTGGAAAAAGAAGCGCATAGATCTAAGATGAACAATCTTAAGAGCGTGTTGGTGTGAAAAGAATTGATTAAATGAGTAATGAACGTGTTAGGGAGTTGTGTGGTGTGAGAAAAGGCATAAATAAGAGAATAAACAAGTTTATAAGAAAAGGATGGATGTTAGTCGATTGGTGAGTGTGCTGGGAATCGACGGGCTGTAAAACCGAAGAGAAAGTGGATTGAGTCAGTAAAATAATGTCTGAGAGAAAGTAATGTGAGTTTGGCAGAGGTGAGAAGAAAGGTGCATAATAGGAGTGAGCGTCGTGGTTTTGTGAGAGCGTTGGGTTGTGGGTCTGACCTAAGGGAAGAACCCTACATTTTACGATAAACCACAGATATGGTCCGTCGTTGTCTTGCGAAGCCCTGGGTGGATTTTATTTTACTGGGACAGAGTCACACTCATGGGTACGATGGGATGGTATGGGCAGAGAGGAAGTTTTCCTTTCGACTTACGTCATATTCTTCTACTAACTTATAGGTTTCCGGTGAATGTTGTCCACCTCACCTCAACCTAGGAAAAGGAGGAAGATAAAGAATAATATATATATATATATATATATATATATATATATATATATATATATATATATATATATATATATATATATATATATATATATATAGATATATATATATATATATATATATATATAAAGATCTTAAATTGGAAGGCAAAGACATGTTTTCTGGGATTCGAACTGGCGCTCCTGCGCGATTCGATCCATTGTCTTAACCACCAGGCTATCCAATGATAGTTTAGTGGTTAAGACGAAAGAGTCAATTTTCGGACGTAGGAATGCCGGTTCAAATCCCAGAGAGAACACGTGTCTTATTCTTCCAATTTAAGATCTTTTATTTTCTTACATTAATTTATTATGTTGTCATTTTTTAGCAATACTAATTTATATATATATATATATATATATATATATATATATATATATATATATATATATATAACAGTATATATATATATATATATATATATATATATATATATAATATATATATATATATATATATATATATATATATATATATATTTGATGAGCAGATGTGTATTTATAATTTATACAGTTTTTAGCTTCCACTTTTTTAGTTGATCAATGGTATTTTTTTTTCTTTTTTTGTATTCAATTTTTTTGAGAGTGTGAGAGTGTGCGAGCGTTTTTGAACTTTCTGGATTATTCATATTTTAGATATTTACTGTAAATATAGGTTTTAGCGTATTTTTAAATTTTCAGGTTTTAAATTTAGGTTTTAGCTTACGAATAACTTTATCCTCGTTTCTCTTTTGGGTTTTGTCTGTTTGTTTCTGTCTGTTGCTCTTTTTTGTTGTTGTGACTGTGTGTGCGTGTATGATGGCGGATTTGCGCAGGCGCGGGCTTTCATTTGACTTCACCAACATCCGTGGCTTGCACTCTAACTTTGCATCCGTGGAATACCACCTCTCTAACTCTAACCCTAATCTTTTGCTTTTGTCTGAGACCCAGATGGCTAAGAATTCATCCTCTAACTCGTTTAATATATCCAACTATAACTTATTTCATAATTTCCGTCTGAAGGGTGGAGTATGTGCCTATGTAAACATAAACACTCCCGTAACACGTCTCGTGAATCTTGAATCTCCTAACTTCGATATTCTGTGGCTTAAAATCTTTCTTCCTTCTACTACAATAATCTTGTGCTTCTGCTACTGTTCTCCTAACAGAACAGATTTTCACGCCTTTTTTGATTACCTTACTACTTCTCACGAGACTGTTATATCTTCTCATCCAAATACTGAGGTCCTCTATTTGGGGATTTCAATGTACATAACACTGAATGGTTGGGGTCCTCTCATACCGATTTAGGTGGGGAGGAGGCCAAATCATTCAGCATTCTCAACGATCTGGAGCAACTAATTAAAGAACCCACACACATTCCGGATCGTCCCAACCAATTCTTGAACACACTTGACCTATGTTTCACCACTAGTCCTTCTCTCTTAAAATACACCACTTTCGCTCCTATCGGTAAATCTGACCACAACCTTATATCTCTTAATTTTAATACTTTCTCTCCAACAGCTCCATCCTGCCTTACGCTTTTTTTCTGGCACTTCAAGCCGATTGGGGGGCCTTGCTTTGCTTCTACGCTAACTATAATTGGAATGACTGCTTTGTCTCTGGTGCTTCGACTTCTGCCGATAAGGTGGGAGCTGTAATCGTTGATGGGATGAGCAGGTTCATTCCTTCTTCAACTAAATCTTTCTCTCCTCATAATCCATGGTTCGATCGTACTTGTTCTCTGGCCATTCAGGCTAGAGACAGTGCGTATCGGGAGTGGAAAAATTCTCGTTCTCCTATCACTCTTGCTAATTTCCATTCTGCTAGAAATCGTTGCAGGGATACTCTTCGACGAGCAAAGCGGGCTTTCATCAAACGAAAGTGCGCTAACCTCCTTTTTCCTCCTACTGACAAATCTTTCTGGCCTCTTGCCAAAAACATCTCTAGCAACTTCCAACCTAACGATCCTCCTCTTATTCGCTCTGATGGTTCTGTTGCTAATTCTCCAACTAAAAACCTTCTTTGGCCTCCTATTTTCCTTTAACTCAACCATGGACACAATACTGGCATTCCTCATCCTCCTCATTTATACTCTTAGGATAATACCATGCTGTGATTACAGTCGATCAGATTGCATGGGCTCCTGAAATCCTGAACGTTAGGAAGGCGGGTGGACCGGATGGCATTCCTCCCCGAGTTTGAGGTGTGCTTTCGTGCTATCCCCGCCCCTCGTTCAGCTATATTCTCTATGTCTCAATACTAACACTTTCCCCTCAGTGTTGGAAGCACGCACATGTCCCAGCCTATTCCGAAAGAAGAAGGCCGCTTGATCCTTCCAACGCTATCGCCTTTCAGCTCTTGCCTTATTCTATCTAGATCTTTGACTTTCTACTCAACTCTCATTTCTTGGTATCTGGAATCTCATTCACTTCTTTCCACGATCGCCAGTACGGCTTTCGGCGCTCGGCAGGTCTACTGGCGATATACTTTCCTATCTTTCTGATTTATGGTTTTCCGCCCCCTTAGGAACTACGGGAGACTTGCGTGGCGCTTGACACTTATCAAAGCATTGACCGGGTATAGCGCAATCTACTGCTCTCAGCTCCTCCTTTGGGTTTCCTCCTTCTCTTTGCTTACTTATGTCTAGTTTTCTTTCAAATCACCTCAATATCAGCTGTTGTTGATGGGGCGACTTCTTCTTCCTTTTCTGTCAGTAGTGTTCCTCGGGGTTCTGTCTTATCTCCTACTTTATTTCCTACTTTTCATTAATGATCTTTCTCACCTGCACATCTAACTCTATTCACTCCTTTCTTGATAACTCAGTATGTTCTTCAACTCATTTCAATTCTGCTCCCTCCTTTACTTCTAGAATTGCCTCGTCTTAATCTTTCAGATTCTATTCTCGCTGATCTGGATAGAATTTCCGGGTGGGGTCGTCTGAACCTTGTGAAATTCAATCCTTTAAAACTTCTACAAATCTCCCTCTCTAAAACACCTTCCAACGTTCCTATCTCTTTAGACGGTTCTCTCGTCTCTCACTGTTGACAATATAAACATCCTTGGCCTTAACATAAACAAAAATATGTCTTGGAAACCTCA
>JABUQX010028213.1:0-17500 GCA_015478945.1 Trachelipus rathkii | reverse complement strand
AAAGAAAGATGGATTGAAATGAATTTTCGATACGTTGCCGATAATTTTGTTAACTTGAATTCAAAATTTTACAATTGGAACAACAAAATATTTCGTCAATTTGTCCATGACGATAAAATAAAATTCGGTCATTATGATCAAACATGATAGTAAACGGAATGTCCAGAAGTACATAAATTACAAATTGATAAAAAAATTGTATCGAATTTTGTGTCTTGCAGAAAACGATATGATGGAGAAGAGAAAAAATTTAAGGATAAAAGGCTGAAGTAAAACAAGTTTTTAAAGATATTTTTTGTTTCAATTTTCCTCTCTTTTATTATTATTATTATTATTATTATTATTATTATTATTATGTATTATTATTGATTATTATTATTATTATATTATTAAAGATTATTATTTTGTTTCTTATTATTATTATTATTATTATTATTATTATTATTATTATTATTATTATTATTATTATTTTTATTATTATTATTATTATTATTATTATTATTGTTATATTATCATCATTCATCATCATCATCATCATCATCATCCATCATCATCATCATCAATTCTTATCCATTTATCATATCATTATCATATCATTGATCATTATTATCATTATTATCTGTTAATATGGGGTTGCACCAAAGTACTTGATAGAATACCTAGTAACTCTACATAAGAAGATAATTCCTGCATTATCAGATTCCATAAATGCTACGAGTGTATAACCTCTATACAAAATCTTATCTACATTTAAACTTCAGCATATGTGCACTCTCTCAGAAAGCAATCACATCTTTAAAGTCAAATGCCGTCGGCCTTGAGATATTTGGCCCAAAATGTAACAGAAAACGAAACTTGAGGGCACCGAATTTCGCGCATCACAAATTCCTTTACACCAGACAAATGGGAAAAATACAATCTAATGTGAATCTCAGAGGGTAATCTCATACCAGGTCTTCGATGAGTGGAATAATCTCCCATCAAACTTTCGGGAGAAAATAATACAAAAAAAAATATTTTAAAAAAAATATTACAGACTGCATATTATAAATTAATTCAAAAGTAAATCCCTATCATCCTTAGGTTTTACCTTTACTATTAATAATAAAAAAAATAATGTTATTATTTCTTATATAATATAATATATAATATTATTCATTATTATTGTTATTATATTATTATTATTATTATTATTATTATATTTATTCATTATGTGTTATTATATATATATTATTATTATTTGATTGAACTTTCATTGCTTAGTAAAAAGGTTCTTTGTGGTGTGCATCCGATTTCCATAAGATTAATTTAGAAAATATACTTTTTTGCAAAAGTAAAAAACAATTATTTGTAATTTTCTTGCCTAAAGAGGTTTGAATATATATCACATATATAATATATATAATATATATATAATATATATATTAATATATATATATATATATTATATATATATATATATATATATAAATAATAGTATTATTTAGTATATATATATATATATAATATTATATATATTAATATATAATATATATAGTATTATATATAATCATATATATATACTATAGATATATATATAGATTATATATTATATAATAATAATATATATATAATATATATAATATATAATATATAATAGATATATTCTATATATATTATCATTAGAGATGTAGTGATAATCCGCATCCGCATAAAATTGACATTACCGATGATCCACAAGCCAAAATCTCTGCGAAACATCCGCATTCCACTCTTCAATGACTATCCGGGCAATCCGAACTTTTATCGATGAGCGTTCGGATGTGGAATATAATATTATATATATATTATATATATATTATATATATAAATTATAATAAATATATATATATATTAGATATACTATTAATATATATATATATATATATATATAGTATATACTATATTATATCATATATTTAGCTAAACTTTGCTAAAGGTTGTTATGAAGAATTAAAGGATGGCATCGCAGGGCCACAAATAAAGCAAAAAATGGGAGAATACCGCACAAGTGTGCAATAAATCATAATGGAGGACAATTACGCATTAATTCTTGCCTCCTTGAAAGATGATGAAAGAGGGAACGATAAGAAAATAATGACAAATAGAGAGGTATTATAAAAGAAAAAGGGTTAATCGAGAAGGAAACGGTATGAAGTGGTGGAAAGGAAAAAGGGCAAAAAGAATATCCAACTTTTAGGTGAAAATTGCTCGTATTATCTATTGCCTATCGAGCAAGCTTTGAAAAAGTGAACAGATATTATTCATAGCCCAGCTCCGTACTTCTTTTACGATCACAAGGCACAGGCTAACTTCCTGTGCTAAAGAAAGGAAGAAAAATTATTTTTTAAAGGATCAGTCTACCTCATATAAATTTTGAGAATTATAAAAAATTACGACTTTTTTCAAAAAGTTAGAGGCCCAATAATTTTGAAAGAAACTTCTGATGGGTGGAGTTGGAAAAGTGGATGGGGATGCAAAGCGAGTTTTTCCTTCGTTCCGCATCCGGGGGATTTTTAAATATATATATATATATAATATTTAATATAATATATATATATATATATATATATAATAATATATATATATATATATATATATATATATATATCATTTTATTCTCGACATCCGCATCCACGCGTGTAAACATTAACATCCGGGCATGCGCGATGGGGTAAAAAAAATTACTGACACCCTATTTCACACTCCGCGGTATGTTAAACAATCTACAGCATTCCGATTCCGTGGGGAATCAAAAATTTGACCATCGATACATCACTAAATATATATATAAATATATATTATATATATAATATATTATATATAGTATATATATAATATATATATATAAACTATAATTAAAATATAAATAATATATATATATAATATATATATATAATATAAATATATATATATATTATTATATTATTAGATAAATTATAATAATATAATAATATATATAAATTATATATATATAATAATATATATATATTATATATAGTATATATATATATAATATGAATATATAATATTATTATTAATATATATAACAAATGTTATTTAAATTATATATAGGCAGTTTATAGGCCTATATATATAAATATAACTTATATATATATATAATGATAGATAATTATATATATATTATAAGTATATATATGCCAGCCTCCAGATTAGGCGACGCACAAAGCTCAAAATGTACAATAGCATTACCACTAGAAGGAAGACCATTTTTGAAATCACGAGCAAATTTTAGCTTTACGAAAAAGTCAAAATAATAAATAAAAAAAAAACAAAAAAAAAAAAAAATAAAATTAATTAATTTACTTAAAATTTTCAAATTGGATCGTGCGTCTGGCAATCTTCAAATTGACAACTCTTTTTTTAACTTTTTTTGTTCCTGCTAATTGTGTTTGAAAGTCCTTGATATTTCATTCTGTAAAATTAATTAGACTTTCTTAATTAGGTTATTTAATTATTTAGGTTAGATTTCTGAGGTTAGTATCGAAACTAGTAATACTGCAAAAAAAATTATATAATGCGAATCTGTTAACAATATTCTCCGTTATGAATATGATTAAACTATATCGAAACACTCCTGAAAAATTGTCACTTAAATTTCTTTTATTGAGTTAATTTAATTATTTTGTACTTTTCATAACTAAAATTTTTTACTCGTGATTCCAAAAATTATTCTATTTTAGAACTATCGTAGCTTTTAAACTGACTGCTTCGCCTAATTCAGAGGTACTATATTATTATATATATATATATAATTAAACTTATATATGTTTATATAATATACTATATAATATATAACATTTATTATTATATATATATATTATAATATAATATTATATATAATATATAAAATAATATATTATAATATATATAATATAATATATATATATATATAATAAATATATATATTATATATCATAAGGGTTGTTACAAAAGGGGACAAATTTGGAGGATATTACTTTGTACCATTACAAGCTTTTTGTCTTAAATAAAGTTACCTGTAAACAATAGGAATGTGTAAAATAGTTAGGGAAGTGCTCAAGTCTGCCCAACCTGGTTGTTATTTTCCGTAGATGTGCTTATATAGATATTATTATTATATTATAATATTATTATTTATTATTATTATTATATTATTATTATTATATTGATTATATTATTTACTGATTATTTTTTTGTTTTCTCATATAAGTTATAATTATAATTATTATATTATGTATTATAATTTATATAATTAATTATTATCATTATTCATATTATTATTTATATTATAATTATTTATTATTATATATTATATATATTATTATATGATTATATTAGATATATATTAGATTATTATTATTATTATTATTATATTATATTATTATATTATATTATTATTTATTATGTATATTATTTTATTATTAGTATTATTATTATTATATTATTATGGTTGTTGTTGTTGTTATTTGTTGTTGTTGTCTGTTGTTGTTTTTGTTTGTGTTTGTTGTTTGTTGTTTGTTGTTGTTTTGTTGTTGTTGTGTTGTTGTTGTTGTTTTTTTGTTCGTTGTTGTTGTTGTGTTTTGATGTTTTTTTTATTTGTGTTGTGTTGTTTTGTTTTGTTGGTTGTTTTGTGTTGTTGTTATTTATTTATTATTATCCCCCCCCGGTTAAACGTTACCCCCACCTTTCGGGTGGGCGTCCAGATACCTTTCAAGGTTATCTGCGAAGTGGGTTGTACCGTTTTTGTTTTTCGTTGTTTTTTCCCCCTTTTGTGGTTCCCCTCCTTTCCATTTTTTTTTACTTATTATATTAATTATTTATTATTTATGTTATTATTATATTATTATATATTCCTATATATTAGTTATATTTATTTTCCCATCCCCTCCCCCTTCCTCAGTTTCTGTCCCTTCTCCTCCGTTTTCTTACGTAACTAACCCTACGTATCGCCTCATCTCTCTCTTCTGAATGCAAGTCTTCCCATCCCGCGTTCCTGGTGGCCTACCGTGCTGTTGTCCGGTGTGTCATGTCGCCCATCTTGCCCATCCTGTCCTACGTGCGGTGAGGTACAGTGTTGAAAGAAAACCGCTGTTTTTGTTGCCTTTCTCCGCGGACCGCCTATTAGGGCCCTAACCTGCCTAACCTGTGAGGAGCTTCCTGTCACACTTGGGCGCAAATCTTGGGGACTTCGCGTCTTAATCCTGTGGTGCACGCTTTTATTTTCATCTTTGGGACTGGACGCGGAGCTTCCGGGCGCCGGCTTTTCCGAGAGCCGACATCCCAATGCCCCACCTACGGGCGTGGGTTTCGCTAGGGGGATGTTTGGTAGCTCTGGGGCTGTGATGTGGGCCTGCGGTATGCCGCGAGTTACGCTGCGGCGTTGGATTTATGTTTCTATTCATCATTGTGTGTTATGTGAATTTGTCCTATGATTGCGTGCTTTGGTTTTGCAGGAGTATTTTCATGGGGAAGAAAAATCTAAAAAGCTTTATCCCGTTCCAGAAAGCGGCATCACCATCTGCGGTCGCGCCAAACCCCTCCCCTCCGCTCGGCCCGTCCCAGGCCTGCATCCAGCAGTGCTTTTGCGCCCTTCGTGATAAAAATGTTGTTTACCGTCCACCACCCACCCCTACCCCCGATTCCGGTTCCCGTTCCAGGGACTGCCCGTCTAGACCAGTGAGGTTTTGTCCTCTCAGAATACCCTGTCTCTCTCGTCTTTATCGGTTTAGCCCCAGGAGCCCCTGCGTCAGCGGGCGTTCCAGTCCTAAACGCAGTATAAACCAAGCGCCGCACGATCACTCGCCGACCCCCCTCCAGGCGTCCCGGTCTGTGATTCCTACCCGCTTATTTTTATTTGCATTCGCTAAAAAAGTCATCTCGTCCACTGACTTCTGTGAGCCAGCTCATCCTAGTGGATGCTTTGGAAGTGCTCTCCAGGGAACTATCTCGATCGACAGCTACGCCAATGAGGACGGTTCCTCTTTGGTTCGTGTGCCTCTCTCCCAGAGCCAAGCTCGCTTGCTTCCCTATCCATCTGGCGGAAGATTCCCGTCATCTCTATAACCTGATTTGTCCGAACACGTTCAAGTGTACCAATATGGCTCCGGATTTCTGTGTCCCGATGCTTCCACCGTCCCATCCAATCATTTACAGGCTCACCACGTGGCCTATCACCGACGTTTATCAGGTCCACGTTAAGATGACCCCTCCAGAGCGAAACCCTCGTCTTTACTACCTTCTCTGGTGCCTTGTCCCTCCATCTAAGTAAAACTTGTTTTACCGTACCACGGTTACTTATTAAAGCCGCTTCCCGAAAAATTTTCAAGGCCTATTTTCTCTCCGAAATTTGGTCCACCCCCAGGAAATATTTCTCTCCCCAGACCATCTGTCCGACGATGTGCATTCCTCTCCACCCGAAGCTGTGACAGAGATCCTGCCGGGTGTCCTAACTGCAAGGGCTGGCCACACCGGCCTCCCTCTGTCCACTCCCCCTTTTTCGCTCTTGGAGATGTTAGGAAATTCTGAGAGCACGGGGTGCGCCAGTTCAAATATGACCGTCGTTGAGCTACCCGCCGGCGAGGAAAGCGCTCATCTTCCTTGTTCTCTATGCTCTGGCATTGCCCGTCCACTCCACCTCATTGCGCGCTTGCCCTCTTCCGTCCTGCGAAATTCGCTCCCCGTGCTTGCTCTGCCGGTGGCTTGTTCCGCTTTACCGTTCGACCTTCGGCGCTCCGTGCCCGTTCCCGTTTCACCTGTTTCGGTTGGTAAGTGGTCCTTTTTTTGTTTGTTTTTGTGGCTCCCCTTTACCCAATTTTCCTCCCAACTCTCCCGAAATGGTCCGCCGGCCCGACTGCCGTCGTTCCTTCGCTTCGACCCACACAGCACCCTCTCTCCACGTCCTCTCCTTGTTATATCATCCATGCAGCTCCCAAGGATTTGATTTTGCGATATAAGTCGCTTTCTGAAGTTCATGGCAATCGTCCATGTGCCGTCGTCGGGGAGGCTACCTGTACCGTCTCCCGGAAACGCCATGCCTTTCTTTTGCGCCGTCGGGAAACACCGAGTCCCTGCTGTAACGGGGTTGGCGAAGGGCCGGTCCAAGGGGATCTTCCCGGACAGGAACAATCTTTGTTCTATGTTTTACTATCTGCATTGTCTGACTTATCGGGTCCCTGACTTTCCTTGAAAGCAGCAGCGAGAGATAACTCCACGTTCTTGTATCTTGAGGGAGAACCTGTCTCTGTCCTGCCAAACGGGCTCGTCGGTCTGACGACCCACATGGAAAATTAAGGAACAGTAGTCCGCCACTTCGCCCTTTCTGATCAATTGACTACTACTCCGCCTAAGCCCGTTTCGCTTCAGCACTATTCCAGCGATTCTGAAACTTTGCGGATGCCAGATGATGCATACTTCTTTAAGGACTTCCCTCTTCTTCCGTGGGGGGCGCGGGGATGTCCCGTGCTTGACCACTGTCCCGCCGAGGAGTCCGAGAGTAATCGAATTTGGACCTCGCCCGGGCTCGCCAGTCTTCCTTCAGGGTAACGATCGCAGCCCCGCCTTCGAGTGATGTTAGAGAGATGGTTGGCGTGGTATGCGGAGGATGAAGGGTCTTCACTTCCTCCTCTCCCCTCCACCCCCTTTGACTTCGGCTCTCGTCGACGGAGCCTCTGCTCACTGCCATCAGGCGCCGGCAGCCGGTTGGTCTTTCCAGGGTTTCCGAGATTTTAAACTGCTGACGTTTCACGCACACTTGGTCATCATTGCCTCATCCTACTCCCGCCGACGCAGTATTACCTCATTAGTTCATGCCTCGTTTCCATCTTCCCTAAGCCTTTGCAATAGGGCAATTTCGCACCTGCCATGTTCTTGGAGTACATCTTGGTCCCCTCCCCCTTCCCGCGGCTTGCTAGGAAGTTGGCAGGGTGCGTCTGAGGCTTTAGGATGTTCGAAACTGTGAGTGTGACTTGGCGCGCCTCATTTGGCGAGCCCTCTCCTGATATTGCCCAGGAACCCCTCTCGTAAACAGGGGTCCACACAATCCCGCGCGTGAATCTTCCTCTCCCTCCGGTTTGAGGGTCCCTGTTGGTCGTCCGGCGGGCTCCAGGACCTTCCGCCTTCTTCATCCTCTGCGTACGACTGCCACATCCCAAAAACATCGTAGAACTATTATCCACGCTCGTCCTGACTTTTGATTGCTTTCCCCGTTCTCATGCACGTTTGCCTATATCCCAATGGTACACCTGCCCCGCACTAAATACAATACGAACGAGCTAAGCAATCTATCTTGTCGAGTTATCCATCAGGCCCTTGGCTGTTTTTTACAGGTTGGCAACTATTCTACCGTGACCCATCTTACACCCTTCCCGGTACAGGAGCAACCCTTTATTTCCCTGAATCGTGAACCAGCGACAAGGTGGGCCAGCTTATCTGCCTTCACGAGTCTTGGTCTCCCAATCTACTCCCATTCCACTCTCTTACTCCGCTGCCAGTGCCGTGGGCGCTCGTACTCCATCTTTGACCGCCGCTTACGCAGTCTCCGTCTTGTACCTGCGCCCATGCTGTAACTATACAAGAAAACCTCGTTCGATCTTTTCACGCTGTCATCTCCCGCAGCCATGTTGGTCCTCTTGACTTTAACCTCGCCATCCTGGGGTGATGTTACGCTCCCCCAATGCCGTTGGTTGTGAGTATTTTGCAGTTATTTCTTCATTGGTTGCTCAACACGCGCCTTCCCACCTTTGAACTTTTGAATAAGGCACTTTTCTTGTGTTGACGATCTCTTGGTAGCTCCATCTCTCTGATTAGCATCGTTTTGGGTGGGACAATGTCGTCTTTCCTCTTGTGTAGTGTACCAACTACCTATCGTCGATACTTTCCTTCGGACCCCAGTCCGCAGCTACCACCATATTATTCTGTGTGGCGCTATGACAGGCAGACTTGTTCTTCCTTTCATAGGCCACTTAACATTTCCATGCTTTGCCTGCAACTAACGTGTCCCGTCGCCGGCGGATGCCTACGTTTCACTTTACTTCAGACGTTATCCATTCAGTCGGTCAACGGAGCAGTTATTAGCCCCGTTCTCTGGGACCCGAAAGTTCAACAACCCCTGGTGGAATCCATGATGTGCTCGGCTCAATCGCATGAAAAGGTAAGTTATATAAGCTGTATAAACAGACTCCCACACCTTTCAAACTTGTTATTCGTCTTAATGGCTTCGCGGGCCCGTTCCCGTATGCTATTAATCGCCGTACGGCCTCGGACAACACGATATGTTTCGACACAATACGCTTACCACCGGTTAATTCCTTCTGACCGCACCTGATCTCTTTCACCATTTACAAAAGTTAGCAAAATAACATTCCCGTAAAACACCACTCTATCCGCCTTGTTCCTCCGCTTATGGCCCGCAAAGAACTTCTTACTGTTCATCTCTGCCTCCCGATGTGCGGACGAGTTGGGGTATCACTTCGCTTCCTGCTCCACGGCTTCCCGTATCTCTGAAACCTTTTCTTTCTAGTCGCTGCGGTTGACAGTTTCCTACGATTTTTCTTCCCCTGGAACAGACCCTCCATACAAACCGGCACAATTCACCAGGCCTATAGTCCAGACGCTCAAGCTTGCGGGGAATGACGCGACTGGTCCCTGACAGCATCTCCTTTCCCAACTGCCTTCTCATCGATTTCGTGCCACACTCCACTCTGACCACTGCCTTTCCTTCTCGCTGTAACACATAGAATATGGGTGGGAGGGGTTTTCCCTTCCTGTCTGGGTCTAACTGCATAATATGTCCCCATCCCAAACCTCGGGAAGATCCGTACTTTCTTCCGAAGAGTAACCATCCCCTATCTTCATTGACCCCTGCAATACATGTAAGCCATCATGGAGGAGATTGCTGGCTTCCCGTCTGTTCCAACTTGGAGCAAACTCCACTGCATCTATTTTCCGACTACCAATTTTTTTTTCGTCGCCATCGCTCGACTCAGGATCCTCTCCTCTCGTTGCGATCACGACATTCGTGAGTCTTTCGCTTCCAACAAAATGACCCTGCCGCTTCTTTGACCTCGAAAAGCATCTGAATAGCAGTGGAGCCGCATTCGCACGGCTCGACGTGGCTTTGCGCAGTAGCCTCCACTACTTAGGTACCGACCTTAGGGACGCAACTTCCACGCTGTTTCTCTCAGTTGTGATGTCGTACCGTTCGTTCAGCGTCCCTACTTCGTCGCACGTTCGAGGGTGTTTTCCATGAACGAAGGTCTGGTGGCCGCAGGCAGTGTACTGAGCGTGTTGCTTTTCCTATTGGTTTCAATGGAGTTGTCGATTCCATCCCGCGCGCACTGATCAGTCGTCCCTGCTCTCCATCTCATTGGACGAATCTTGCCACTGTACATCTCTGCAGCTAACTTCCTTGTATGGTACGTCAACTTCAGGTTGCCATCGATAGGTTATCCTCTTGGTGTCTGCGCGTGGCTTTACATTTTCCACGTCGAAAACTACGGCCGTGCATTTCCGGAAAGTCCTCGTCGTAAGGGTCGCCTACAATTGCCTCCACAGTTACGTCTCTATGGCTCCCCATATCCTGTGGACCGACGTTGAGGTTCCTGGTTCTGTTGCTCGATGAGCGCCTTACGTACCTTCCTCAATACTCTCCTTTCAAACAATTGCCCCGTTTCTTTGATCTCTTCGGCATCCCTCACCTCCAAGACTTTGTACGACAGAAAACCATGCTCCACCTATATCACATGCGGTGCAGGGCTAAACTGGGACTATTTTCAATGAAGTTAAATGTTCTGAGGAGTCCTACCTCCGCCTTCTTGACCCCATTCAGGACTGAGGGTCTAGAAAATGCCACGCGTGGGCATCCGTCCTCCCGAGGGACTAGCCACTGAGCTGGAGCCCGGTGATCCCTATCCTTGCGGAAGGAGCAGCTCATGCTGTCGGCTGTTCATTGTCTCAGTTCCACTCGTCGCTTGACACTATAATAGACGCGTGTTTCGTCACCAACCCCTTCTTATTGGCCATTGTGGGTTTTACTTCCATCTTTGCTTTCCTCGACCTTCCTCACCGAGCGGTCATGCAATTTGATATGATTTTACCTCTACCCCTTCACAGTGGGTCTCTCCGCGCTCCTGCTTCTGCAGTGAATCCAGTCTTTGCATATTTAATCGGAGCGCACCCAGTGCTGTTGAGGTTCCTTGTTATCTCACGCGGAGGGGTCCATAGCGACCTCTATAGCGTTAACACGAATGTTTCAAAACGGAGAAGGATGGTGGGAGCTTCAGCTGTTCCGGACATCACTTATCCCATACCCTCCGCCCCTATTTGCTGTTTTTTTCAAAGCTGAACTAATAGCTAGTCCATGGCGTTAACAGGATCAATACCTTCGCCCGTGGGGCAATTAACCATCTTTTCGGATCCGACGCGGCTCTGTCCAGTCGTGCTTGACCGGTCAACCCTGTGCCATTCATCTGTGCCATTCACAGTCCCTCTGCTTGTTGCCAGCGCGCAGCACCACACCATTGAGTTCTTGTTGGTTCCCTCCCATGTGGTGTTCCTGGTAACAAACGGGCCGATGGGGAGGCCAACGGTGCTCTGCCCAACGGAGTTGTCGATGCCCGTTACTTTCCTCCTGCTGTGGCCCTGGCCGTTTCCTGTACAGATTCTCCCATCCTTCTTTGCGCGGGGTTCCTCTCTGCTGCAGTCTATGTTGGGCGGAGATGCTCGTGGCGCGATCTCAAACTTCGGAATATCAAAAATCCCGTCCTTGGCCGGTGTCTTCATCTTGAGAAAGTCGCTCTTCCCTGGAGAGTGGTTCTGGCTCCGTTTGCTTCTTGTCATACAAATCTCACTCAATGGTTTCTTATTCCGAGTTTCCCCCGTCCTGTCCATTTTGCTCCTCCAGTTGCCCTCTCACTGTCGTTCATCTCTTTGTGGATTCCGTTGCCATCTCGACCCTTCGACGCAAGTTCTTTCCTGACGCCCTAACTATCCCTCTTCAGCATCGCCTTCAGCACATCTATCCAATCATCTCATGTTTCGTATAATTCTGCATTTTTGCCTTTCCTCTTTGGACCGAAAACATCCTTGTACAGGGAATTCTAACCAATCTCAGCATGTTCCTCTTCGTTTTGGTAGGGATTCCCCTGTTCGTTAGTTGCTAACACGGTCTAGCCGCATTCTTGGTGTGCTGTTAGAGTAAAATTCCACTCAAAAAAAAAATTATTATTATTATTTAGTTTATATTATATTATTATTGATATATTATTGTATTTGTGTATATTATTATATTATTATTATTATAGTGTATTATTATTATATTATATAATTATATTATTATTATTATTAGTTATTATATATAGTCGTTGTTCGTTATTTATCGCCCAATGCTTAGGTAGTTATACTTTCGTTTGTTATTATTATTCTGGTTCCGTATTTTCGTTTTATTTGATTTGATTACTTATTATATCTGTTTGGTTCAATAATATTACTTAGTATCTAGAATGGTCTGATAATTATTTTATTAATTTTCTTTATAACAAAATTTAAGTATTAATATGAGTATTATTATGATTCGCATTTTTATTTGTATTATTATTTTATTATATTAGCATTGTTTATTTGTTTAACTATCAACAATAATCCTAGTATTATTCATCCTAATCTCTATAAACTTAACGTGTACCTATCATGAGCAAACCTTATCCGTATTATAGCAGATGTACAATATTTATACAGCCAGCACCCTATTCACATGGTTACTACTTCGCTGCAGATCTCCGTAGCCAACCACATCTCGGAACAGAAAGCACCAATTTCACATTCATACCTGTGTACTTTTCTAACTATTTACCTACTAAATGGAAGAACTTACAGGTAACATTATTTAAGACAACCTGAAACGCTTTGTAATGGTAAACAAAATAATATCCTCCAAATTGTCCCCTATTTCCGGGCGTAAACACCCCCTGTATATGATATATTATAATATATATATATATATATAGATATATATAAGATATTATTAATATACTACATATATATATATAATATATATATATATATAACATATATATATTTAATATTAATAATAATTATTAATAAGGTCTACATTGCATAAGGGTATGTAAAACATAACAATTGTAATAAAAAAATAAAGACTTGTAAAATCAATAGAATCGAATAGAAATCTAAAATTAAAGAAAGTAGAATCAATAGATCACGGGATGGGTAGAGAGTGTAGGGTGGGTGGTGTTTAAGATTGTAGCTGATACTTAATTTTACTGATTTAGGGTATGTAAAACATAACACGTATATATAAAAAATACAGAAAATCTATTTAAGAAATCAATTTAGATATCAATATATCACCAATAGATCACGGATGGAGAGAAGGGTGGTTGGATGGTTGTTTGATTTACTGATATGAATAACGATAGAAGTATATTATAGTATATAATTATAATATATATATACCAAGTAATATTAAGTATATATATTATAATATATATAATATAATTATATATATATAATATATTATATATATATAGTATATAATATAATTATATATATATAATAAATATATACTATATTATATATAGTTATAATATTATTATATATACTATATATAAGTATTAATATTATGCAAATCATCATCAACTTAGTGTATTTAGGATAGTACTATATAGATATTTAATATATAATATTATACTATATTATATTTCGAATCTTTTGTAAGAAATCGTTTCTTAACTCAAAAGTACGTTTTCAAACGATTGTTTTGAAGCAACATCACATTCCTTTCGCTATTAGTAATCTCTCCACTTTGCAATTTAATCCATTGCCTTTATTTTAGGGGTAAAGTATTAATGCGACAAAACCTGAGATGATCTTAACTTTGTAAATAGTAAAAACTCCTGCATTATTCCTGCAGACATAAGAGTGAACGGTTGACTTGCCAGTAGAAAAACTAAGTAGTGCAACACGAAAAGTTAGAGAGATAAAGAGATGAGAGAAGAGAGAGATATATAGAGATTTAAGATGGAGAGTAGGAGAGAGAAGAGGTAAGTAGTTTTTGATGTTAGAAAATGACAGGAAACTACTTATTTTTAACTGAATCAGTATTTTTGAATAGTGAATAAAATCTTATTATTAATACCTATTAATATATATAGTATTATATAATATATATATTATATATATATATATATATATATATATAGATAATAGGGCAATAATATTTATTTTAAAAATTTGATGTAACTCACAATATTAAGAATAAATTTTTATGCGAAATGTGGTTTACTTTAAATTGACTTCAAGATAGTGGAATATCCTTCAGAATGGAATAACAGGAATGGACCTATATTATAACTATATATATATTAATATATAATATATATATAATTAATATATATATAGTATATATATATATTATAATTTCATATATAAACATTTTTATATACTCATTGATTCTGTGCATTGAGCATAATTTATTTTTATCATCAAAATAACAGAGCAAATAATTTGAGTACGATGAGTATCCACATGATACTCTATTATGTTTAAAACGAGCAATTGACATGTAATCGAGTTGAAGGTAGAATTCCTCTTAATTTATTATATTTAATCATTTATATATATAAATCTAAGATAATCATTCCAGTTGATTTGTCTTAAGTTAACTTAAAGGCTTATTATTAATTGAATACTTAATTTCATAAGGAAAATTAAATGCGCTTTCTTGTATAACGTAAAAGTGTAATTAATTTACACATTAGGAATTTCTGTTTTTAGAGAAATAATATTACCTAAATTAATACGATTATATTGTACCTATTATAGAAGATCTGTTCAAATTGGAGTTAGATAGAAGTAAGGTGAGAAGTTAAAAGTTTACATTATCAAATTCAAATAAAAGTAAGATGAATCCCTTAAAAACAGATATTTTCTTTATTAAATAATGAAAGTAATAATTTATTTAAATACTCAATTGTAATTGAAAAAATGCCCGATCTATTAATTTTTAATATGGGAAAGCTCAAAGCTCATTAGATGAAAATCCTCCAGTTCGAGCGCTCCTTTCGTGTTGTTTTGTAAGACTTATTTTACCATGTTGTTATCCTCGGACCTTTCTCGAACTGAAATGTCCAACGCTTGAGGAATACAAGAATACAAGTTTCAGTGAGCCCCTTATTCTAGTATCCTGCATCATTAGCTACTCTCTGAACTACCGCGCCTCTACTACAATTTGGCAGGACCGTCCCACCTCATAAGAGTAATTGGTATAACAGTTATTCCCACCACAATGGAAAGGAACTTCAAGCACAAATCAAGTCAGTAGTGAACGCAGACAAGACTCATTTATAACCAGCGATAGATCAAAGCTTCACGTCCTATACCGAAGGCCCCATTCCATGGGAAAGGAAAAAAGAAGGTAAGAAAGATCTTCTCGAAAAGACATAACACCGCCTCCATCTGCTTCGACAAATCCTAACCAATAAAGATAGGTCCCTCAGAGGAAATATTCCCGGGCATACAAGTGAAAGGAACCTTTATAATTGTAAATATAGGACCCTGGATCCGCACTCCAAAGCATAGAAAATAAGAGATAAATAGAAAATTCAAAGAATTAATTTTTATGTTCCTGAAAATAGTAATGAAAAAATGTTAAAGAGTTTTTTATTTTTTTATGAAATTTTTGTTGAATATGAATAATACAAAAAAATATTTCTTTAATTTTTTAAGATTATTATATATTTACGCTACCACTTAGTTGATGGTACCAGTCGCGTATTATTTAATTTAGTTAGTCGTCAGGTATATATGTTAATTTATTGCATTTTAGACTCACACTCCAAACAAATACTCAACACATGTTAAAAAGCATCACCTACACGCTCACAACCCAGACTAAAACGCTCATAATAGAAGACGAGGTTATAAGCACGGAAAGGAGGAGCTAGAATAGAGAGAGAAAAATAGAATTAAAGCGATATGACTGAAGGTAAAAAATCGAACTCTCTCTATCTCGATTTTTATTAGATATTATTATTATTTATATCAATAATGTTAGCTTTAAAACCGTTTATATAAAGTTAAGTAGATCTTGATTAACCTATTAAATGTAATTAAATGACGATTACAATATATTTTTTATAAACAAATTTATAAAATATTAATATATATAATATATATATATATAATATATATAAATAAATATATATATATATATTATAGTATATATTATTATATATATATATATATATAATATATAGATATATATATATATATAATAATACATAATATATAATTAAGTATATATATATTATATATATTAGTAGCTATATATATTATATATATATTATATATATATTTATAGTATATAATATATATTATATATATTACATTAACTGGTCATACTTATACAGAGCGGAGTTCGACAAAATATAGTAATATTATATACATATATATATAATATTAGTAGCGACTCATAACGTACACCTAGTGGGACTTATCTAAATCTATATTACATTTACCGTACATAAAATGTCCAACTTATATATAGGTACCACCCTAAAATTATATTAAAATTATGCTATATATATATATATATATATATAATATATATAGTATCTATATAATAGTATCAATATAAAGGGTATCAAAATGTAAGGAATCTTTAGTTGAATCAGGTTACCTATATGATATATATATAATATGTATAATAATACTTATATAATTAATATTTTATAATATATAAATTAATAATAAATAATAGTTATGTCATGCATTCTGTATTATAAAAGAATGATATATATTAATATAAATATAGATATATAATTAATATAGGTAATATATATATAATAAGTTAATATTAACTTTGTAGGTATAATATATAGATATATATTCTTTGACATAATCACTTACATGTATTCAAAAAGTAAGTTTTAGATTGCCCATCGTGTTTGAAGCCAGGAAAAAAAAATTAATACGAAGTTTGGTTGAAAAAATAGTTTATGAGTGTATAAGCCTCCCATAATAATAAACACGGATACCCTTTGTGGGAGATCTGAGTGGAGAAATGGTAAATGTACAATTCGTTAAGTCACATCCTTGTCCAAAATTTTTATCCTCGTTCGTCAGTACAAATGCGTCCCCGAAGTTTTCCAAGGCTTTAATTTATTGTAATTTGTTTTACCTTTTTTTTTTCTTCTCTTATATGAAGGTTTATAAAAGGCTTAAGCGTAAGCCCAGTAGTACTGAGAGTCGAACGACGACTAATGTGTTTTTTTTTCTTTTCTTCTGTGTTTAACCCTTATATTTAATTTAAGCGAGAGAAGTCCTCCTCTATTAATTTTATTGTCGTTGTTAAATATTAAGTCAAGTGATAATAGTTTTATAGTAAGTTTTACCGGCTTAGTGATTGGCCGTTCGTTATGTTTTGCGCTCTATCTTGCCTTCTTTTCGTATCTCTCTCTTTGCT